>CM061532.1:45126131-45167284 GCA_030545055.2 Neoaliturus tenellus | reverse complement strand
TTGAAGCGATTGACCCAAACAAAGGGGCTGGACCTGATAATATTCCCCCTGTTGTCCTCAAGTACTGCGCTCCTGTGCTGGCGATACACTTAGCCATCTTCTTCAATGCCCTACTAAAATTGGGAGTTTTCCCCTCTACTCTCAAGACAGGGTTCGTTGTCCCAATCTTCAAGACCGGCGACCGTGCCAGCATAAAAAATTATAGGCCCATTGTGATACTGTCCTCTATTGCAAAAGTGTTTGAAGATATAGTGCTTGACCGTTTGTATCCTCACTTCCAAAGCATTATCACTCAGAGCCAACATGGTTTCCTTCGTGGGAGGTCCACCGTCACAAACTTACTAGACTTCACTGAATATATTATGTCAGCCTTTGTTAATTCTGGTCAAGTTGATTGCCTGTATCTTGACTTTTCTAAGGCCTTCGACAAGGTGCATCATGGTTTATTAATTGCCAAATTGGCCGGTTATGGAGTGGGAGGCAAATTGCTCAAGTGGTTGGAGAGCTATCTGACGGACAGGGAATTAGTTGTAAAGTATGAAGGAACTTTTTCTTCTCCCTTCCCCGTCCTATCGGGAGTACCACAGGGGTCTCATCTGGGTCCACTGTTATTTAATATATTCATCAACGATATTTGCAACGTCATATCATCCAACTGTCTCATGTTTGCAGATGATATCAAGATTTTTGATAGAGTTCTCTCAACCTCTGACCAGCTAAATCTACAACGTTCTCTTGATAACATCCTGGTGTGGTGTGCTGACAACGCTATGGAATTAAACGTGTCCAAGTGCCAGACTATCTCCTTTTCAAGATCTCCATATCCATATGTCTTCGACTACAAGGTTGGAAATTCTATTCTGGGCCGAGTGGACCACGTGAGAGACCTGGGGGTGACATTCTCGGCCACTATGAGTCCCCTGGCACACATCTCACACATCACATCGAAAGCCTACTCCCTTCTGGGGTTCATCTTTAGAGCTACAAGGGACTTTAGATCACCTTACTCAGTCGTCCTTCTCTACAAATCTATTGTTCTACCTGTGTTAGAGTACTGCTCTGTGATTTGGTCGCCTTACCAACTGGGACACATTGATATGCTGACCAGAGTTCAGACTCGTTTCACCAGACTCCTAGGTGTTCGCCTCGGCTACCCTTATATGCAAACACCAATCAGGGAGGTTGAGAGGCAATTCATTCTGCAGTCTCTGCAATCAAGACGTGAGGTGGCTGACCTGGTCTTCCTATACAAACTGGTCAACGGTCTGCTGGATTGCCCAAGTTTGCTGAGCCACGTTGACTTCAGCGTCTCGGGGAGAACTAGATCTACGAACATGTTCAACAGGAGATTCCAGCCTACCAACTACGCCCTCAACAGTGGCTTGACGAGGCTCATGAGGACTGCGAATAGAGTTGCTTCAAATATAGACTTCTTCTTTGAGCCCCTCTCTTCTTTCCGGAAAAGTGTTGCCTTGCAAGTGAAGTCTGGAAACTTGTTATAGACTAAGATTTCTATTTGCTATACTCAGTATTATCCTGTTGATTTCGTTGTTGCTTGTTAGTATGGTTCCCTTTTTATGCAATTGTTAAGTTTATATCTGTCTCTGTTATTGTTGTTACTGTTACCTTTTTTCTGTTAAATTATTTGTTGATCTCATAAGTGAACCAAATTGTCTCTAGTTATAAGATTTGAAACATGTTTGTATCTTATTAATTGTTGTAATTGTCACAAAACTGTTATTGTTTTTTTTTAAGATCTCTATTTTTCTTGTTGTTGTTCATGCTATGCTTAGTTTATAGGTTTGCTATTGAGCTGTATCATTGTTTTCAATTGTAGCCATCTGAAATTAGATAAAATATATTGTTATAAAATGGTGATTCGTACCGTTGGAAGTAAATAAATAAATAAATAAACAAAAAGAATCATCCATATAATTTCAACCCCGGTGGCCCTAAAGTAATTTTGAAGTCCAGTGGGGCGGAAATCCAAAGATCTTAAAAAACTATTTTTGCAAAACTGTTTCTTAGTAAGCACCTAAGAGTAAAGAGAATCGTCTGTCAAATTTCAACCCCGGTGGCCCTAAAGTAATTTTGAAGCCCAGTGGGGCGGAGCCCTAAAGAACTTCAAAAACTATATTTGCAAAACCATTTCTTGGTGAATACCTATGAGCAAAGAGGCACGTCCATGTTAAATTTCAACCCCGGTGGCCCTGAAGTAATTTTGAAGTCCAATGGGGCAGAGCCCTAAAAAGCTTAAAAAACTATATTTGCAAAATTGTTTCTTAGTGAGTACCTATGGGTAAAGAGCATCGTCCATCAAATTTCAACCCCGGTGGCCCTAAAGTAATTTTGAAGTCCAGTGGGGTGGAGCCCTAAAGAGCTTAAAAAAATATATTTGCAAAACCGTTTCATTGTGAGTACCTATGAGCAAAAAGAATCTTCCATGTCAAATTTCAGCTCCGGAGGTCCTAAAGTAATTTCAATGTCCAGTGAGGTGGAGCCCTAAAGTGCTTAAAAAACTATATTTGCAAAATCGTTTCTTAGTGAGTACCTATGGGTAAAGAGCATCGTCCATCAAAATTCAACCCCGGTGGCCCTAAAGTAATTTTGAAGTCCAGTGGGGTGGAGCCCTAAAGAGCTTAATAAACTACAGGGTGTTTGGTAGTCAGTGTCAAAAAAACTAAGGGGTTATAGTGCACACAAAATTCAACAAAAATACGCAAATTAGACACTTACATCTCAATCCACCTTCCAGTAGCACTCATTTGAATTTTTGTTCAAAATTCTTGGAAACTTCCCATTTCGCCTATTCCGAATTTAAAGTGATAAAGATGGCGGCATAATCCCTTTGATGACAGCACAAGCCGACACCGCCAACTCCCCATTGGTCACCGATACTCTTTGTAAAACGAAGCCGCCGCCTCAACATAAACGCTCATGACGCAGCTTCAAACAGCAATAAAAAATCCCCCAGCCCCAAAATTGTAAACCCCCGCGGCGCAAAACACGCGCCCCCACTTTGGATTTCATAAAAAAACCCCGGCGCCCCCCTGGGCTCACGCCCCGGGCCCAAAAATCCACCACAAAGTCCAAAAACCCAAGTTTCTCGTTTCGGGTTTTTCTACAATCAAAGAAGCCGCTCCTCTGTGACAAAAGCCGACGCCGCCTCACATAAACGCTCGTGACTGGCCTTTAAACGGCCATAAAAAATGACCTGTCCCCAAAATATGGAAGCCCCGCGGCCCAAAACACTTGCCCCCACTTTGGATTTAATAAAAATAACCCAAAACGCCGCTAAACCCTCGCCCCGCCGCGAAAGCGCAACAAAAAGACGAAATTTCCCATTACACCTATTCCTGATTAACAGTAATAACATGGCGGCACAATCCCTTTGATAACACCTGAAGCCCACACCGCCAAGTCCCCATCGCTCACCCATACTCTTTGACAAACATACCGCCGCCTCAACATAAACGCTCATGACGCTGCTTCAAACAGCCATAAAAAATCCCACAGCCCCAAAATTGTAAACCCCCGCGGCGCAAAACACGCGCC
Source organism: Neoaliturus tenellus (assembly GCA_030545055.2). NCBI lineage: Eukaryota > Metazoa > Arthropoda > Insecta > Hemiptera > Cicadellidae > Neoaliturus > Neoaliturus tenellus. Next base: position 45,163,729 of record CM061532.1, on the reverse strand, counting down.
CCCACTTTGGATTTCATAAAAAAACCCCGGCGCCCCTAAGGACTCGCGCCCCAAGCCCAAAAATCCTTCCCAAAGTCCAAAAACCCAAATTTCTCGTTTCAGATTTTTCTACTATCAAAGAAGCCGCTCCTCTTTGACAAAAAACAGCCCCCACCGCAACATAAACGACGAAATTTCCCATTTCGCCTATTCCCAATTGAAAATGATAAAGATGGCGGCACAATCCCCTTGATAACACCTGAAGCCAACACCGCCAACTCCCCATCGGTCGCCCATACTCTTTGACAAACATGCCGCCGCCTCAACATAAACGCTCATTACGCAGCTTCAAACAGCCATAAAAAATCCCACAGCCCCAAAATTGTAAACCCCCGCGGCGCAAAACACGCGCCCCCACTTTGGATTTCATAAAAAAACCCCGGCGCCCCTAAGGACTCGCGCCCCAAGCCCAAAAATCCTTCCCAAAGTCCAAAAACCCAAATTTCTCGTTTCAGATTTTTCTACTATCAAAGAAGCCGCTCCTCTTTGACAAAAAACCGCCGCCGCCGCAACATAAACGACGAAATTTCCCATTTCGCCTATTCCCAATTGAAAGTGATAAAGATGGCGGCACAATCCCTTTGATAAAACCTGAAGCCGACACCGCCAACTCCCCATCGGTCACCCATACTCTTTGACAAACATGCCGCCGCCTCAACATAAACGCTCATGACGCAACTTCAAACAGCAATAAAAAATCCCCCAGCCCCAAAATTGTAAACCCCCGCGGCGCAAAACACGCGCCCCCACTTTGGATTTCACAAAAAAACCCCGGCGCCCCCCTGGACTCACACCCCAGGCCCAAAAATCCACCACAAAGTCCAAAAACCCAAGTTTCTAGTTTCGGATTTTTCTACAATCAAAGAAGCCGCTCCTCTGTGACAAAAGCCACCGCCGCCGCACATAAACGCTCATGACTGGCCTTTAAACGACCATAAAAAATGACCTGTCCCCAAAATGTGGAAGCCCCGCGGCCCAAAACACTTGCCCCCACTTTTCATTTAATAAAAAAAACCCAAAACACCGCTAAACCCTCGCCCCGCCGCGAAAGCGCAACATAAAGACGAAATTTCCCATTACACCTATTCCTGATTAACAGTAATAACATGGCGGCAAATCCCTTTGATAACACCTGAAGCCGACACCGCCAATTCCCCATCGGTTACCCATACTCTTTGACAAACATGCCGCCGCCCCAACATAAACGCTCATTACGCAGCTTCAAACAGCCATAAAAAATCCCACAGCCCCAAAATTATAAACCCCCGAGGCGCAAAACACGCGCCCCCACTTTGGATTTCATAAAAAAACCCCGGCGCCCCTAAGGACTCGCGCCCCAAGCCCAAAAATCCTTCCCAAAGTCCAAAAACCCAAATTTCTCGTATCAGATTTTTCTACTATCAAAGAAGCCGCTCCTCTTTGACAAAAAACCGCCGCCGCCACAACATAAACGACGAAATTTCCCATTTCGCCTATTCCCAATTGAAAGTGATAAAGATGGCGGCACAACCCCTTTGATAACACCTGAAGCCGACACCGCCAACTCCCCATCGGTCGCCCATACTCTTTGTTTATTTGTTTATTTGTTTATTTGTTTATTTGTACATCAACGGCAAATGCCTTTTCAAATACAAGATTCAAATTACATGCATTTACATACGTGCTTACATTTTGGAAATTTAGATGGCTAACCTAAGATAAGATAATTATATATGCTAACCTAAGACAAGATCAAACAGGCAATGCAGGTACTCACTACTGTACACAGAGAAATCTATAAAGACAAGGACACGTACTTCATTTTACAGAACAGAGAACAGGAATGCCATGAATATGAACAGTGGACTACTTACTAGACTTGAAAAATACACAAGCTACAATTGATTACATTCAATACAGGTGACAATTACACATAAGAATATACAATAATTCATAATAACATTTGTACAATGATAACATTACGCAATGATGTGAACAGTGAAAAATTGATCGGATTTGCATGCCTGTAAAAATAATAATTACAACTAATTATTAGAAAGTAAATCAGTTGTTAACAGTTTACGTCTAAATGAAACAAGAGAATCATTGAAAAAGTCCACGAGACTTGAAACTTGATTCCCAAGCTGTTGCATCCTGTACAAAGGAGAATTCTTTAAGTAATTTGTCCTAAAGCAACGGCGGGAAAACACTTCACAGGACCTAGTTCCAGTTGGTATTCTAATTTCAATACACTGCAGCAGCTCCATACAGTCCACCAGACCACGAAGAATCTTGAAGAGGAAGATTAGGTCCGCAATATCTCTTCTATGCCGCAGGGGTAAGAGTTCCAAAGTAGGTTCAGTGTTAATATTCAATTGATCTCCAAGTTTCCGCTCCAAGAACCCCACGAATCTTCTCTGCAGGGATTCAAGCCTATTACAATGGCCAAGCTGATGAGGTGCCCAAATTATTGATGCATACTCCAACAGGGATCTGACGAGCGACTTGAAGAGGTGAAGAAGAGAAACAGTAGATAAGCCAGATCGGGAAACGCGAAACAGAAGACCAAGCATTCTTGAAGCTCTTGCACAGATGTTATCAAGATGGTCATCAGGCGTTAAATTTGTGTTGAAATACACCCCTAGATCCTTTATCACATGGCAGCGAGGAACCTCTTGATTTGATACTTTGTAGATTAGAGTCAGGGGGATCGAATTCCTTGTAAAAGAAATTACTTTACATTTTGAGGGATTCAGTTTCATGGCGACCCCTCAGTTCTTTGACAAACATACCGCCGCCTCAACATAAACGCTTATGACGCAGCTTCAAACAGCAATAAAAAATCCCCCAGCCCCAAAATTGTAAACCCCCGCGGCGCAAAACACGCGCCCCAACTTTGGATTTCATAAAAAAACAACGGCGCCCCCAGGGCTCACGCCCCGGGCCCGAAAATCCACCACAAAGTCCAAAAACCCAAGTTTCTCGTTTCAGATTTTTCTACTATCAAAGAAGCCGCTCCTCTTTGACAAAAAACAGCCCCCGCCGCAACATAAACGACGAAATTTCCCATTACACCTATTCCTGATTAACAGTAATAACATGGCGGCACAATCCCTTTGATAACACCTGAAGCCTACACCGCCAACTCCCCATCGGTCGCCCATACTCTTTGACAAACATACCGCCGCCTCAACATAAATGCTTATGACACAGCTTCAAACAGCAATAAAAAATCCACCAGCCCCAAAATTGTAAACCCCCGCGGCGCAAAACACGCGCCCCGACTTTGGATTTCATAAAAAAACCACGGCGCCCCCAGGGCTCACGCCCCGGGCCCAAAAATCCTTCCCAAAGTCCAAAAACCCAAGTTTCTCGTTCCAGATTTTTCTACTATCAAAGAAGCCGCTCCCCTTTGACAAAAAACAGCCCCCGCCGCAACATAAACGACGAAATTTCCCATTTCGCCTATACCCAATTGAAATTGATAAAGATGGCGACACAATCCCTTTGATAACACCTGAAGCCGACACCGCCAACTCCCCATCGGTCGCCCATACTCTTTAACAAACATGCCGCCGCCTCAACATAAACCCTCATTACGCAGCTTCAAACAGCCATAAAAAATCCCACAGCCCCAAAATTGTAAACCCCCGCGGCGCAAAACACGCGCCCCCACTTTGGATTTCATAAAAAAACCCCGGCGCCCCTAAGGACTCGCGCCCCAAGCCCAAAAATCCTTCCCAAAGTCCAAAAACCCAAATTTCTCGTATCAGATTTTTCTACTATCAAAGATGCCGCTCCTCTTTGACAAAAAACCGCCGCCGCCACAACATAAACGACGAAATTTCCCATTTCGCCTATTCCCAATTGAAAGTGATAAAGATGGCGGCACAACCCCTTTGATAACACCTGAAGCCGACACCGCCAACTCCCCATCGGTCGCCCATACTCTTTGACAAACATACCGCCGCCTCAACATAAACGCTTATGACGCAGCTTCAAACAGCAATAAAAAATCCCCCAGCCCCAAAATTGTAAACCCCCGCGACGCAAAACACGCGCCCATCTTTGGATTTCATAAAAAAAACAACGGCGCCCCCAGGGCTCACGCCCCGGGCCCAAAAATCCACCACAAAGTCCAATAACCCAAGTTTCTCGTTTCAGATTTTTCTACTATCAAAGAAGCCGCTCCTCTTTGACAAAAAACAGCCCCCGCCACAACATAAACGACGAAATTTCCCATTTCGCCTATACCCAATTGAAATTGATAAAGATGGCGACACAATCCCATTGATAACACCTGAAGCCGACACCGCCAACTCCCCATCGCTTACCCATAATCTTTAACAAACATGCCGCCGCCTCAACATAAACGCTCATTACGCAGCTTCAAACAGCCATAAAAAATCCCACAGCCCCAAAATTGTAAACCCCCACGGCGCAAAACACGCGCCCCCACTTTGGATTTCATAAAAAAACCCCGGCGCCCCTAAGGACTCGCGCCCCAAGCCCAAAAATCCTTCCCAAAGTCCAAAAACCCAAATTTCTCGTATCAGATTTTTCTACTATCAAAGAAGCCGCTCCTCTGTGACAAAAGCCACCGCCGCCGCACATAAACGCTCATGACTGGCCTTTAAACGACCATAAAAAATTACCTGTCCCCAAAATGTGGAAGCCCCGCGGCCCAAAACACTTGCCCCCAATTTGGATTTAATAAAAAATCCCCAGCGGCCCTCAGGAGCCCCACCCCGACCCCAAAAAACCACCATAAAGTCCAAAAACCCAATTTCTCGTTTCTGAATATTCAACAATGCGGCTCCTTTGAGCCAAATGCCGCCAACACCTCAGCTCCCTTCCCATTGGCCAGACCACAACCGGCCGCCATTGCTCTCTTCTCATTGGTCAAGCTTCAACGTGCTATTCCTTTGTGGCGCATGCCGCCCGCGTTTACAAAAACCACAAAACACAACTTTAAAAATTCCCCAAAATTAAGGGAAGCCCCAAATTCAAACTTTTATGAATGTAAACCCTTTACCCCAACTTTGGATTTCCAAAAAAAAATTCACCAACCCCCAAACACACCCCCTTCCACCCTTAAAAAGGGCTTAAAGTTAAAATATCCAAAATTCGTGATCACGATTATTATAACAAAAATTTCAAATCCAACTTAATTTCACATTTAAGCCCATAACTCCTCACCCCAAAAAGTTTTCGACCCCAAATTTTTTGCAAAAGTTAGGGGACAGCTTTGGATTTGATATTTTAAAAAAACTACCCCTCCAGCACACCGGGAACATACCCCAAAATTAGCTTTTTCCTTCGTAGCCAGGTCGCTAATGGTATTCTAGAAGCGACCTGGCTACGAAGGATATATTAAGGATAAGCCTAAGTCTACAACCCCAAAATTCAATTATCACATTTTACCTATTGGGACCCAACATTCAAAGTATATATATATATATATATATATATATATATATATATATATATATATATATATATATATATATATATATATATATACACCCCCATATTCCCGCGCGGGAAGATTGTTTTACAAGGACTTAAAGGATCTCAAGGATCACCTATCCAGGACATCTTACACACTTATGTTTTTCAAGCGGGAAGATCAACCCTCAAAAAAAATTTTCATCTTCCCACTCGTGGGAAGATTTCCTAACACGAAATTGCAATCTTCCCAGGAGTGGGAACATTTTATGATTTCTAAATATAATCTTCCCACTCGTGGGAACATTACCCATAGCCTAAAAAGAATCTTCCCACAAGTGGGAAGATTGTTTTACAAGGACTTAAAGGATCCCAAGGATCACCAATCCAGGACATCTTACACACTTATGTTTTTCAAGCGGGAAAATCAACCCTCAAAAAAAATTTTCATCTTCCCACTCGTGGGAGGATTTCCTAATACGAAATTACAATCTTCCCAGGAGTGGGAACATTACATGATTTCTAAATATAATCTTCCCACTCGTAGGAACATTACCCATAGCCTAAACAGAATCTTCCCACAAGTGGGAAGATTGTTTTACAAGGACTTAAAGGATCCCAAGGATCACCAATCCAGGACATCTTACACACTTATGTTTTTCAAGCGGGAAGATCAACCCTCAAAAAAAATTATCATCTTCCCACTCGTGGGAAGATTTCCTAATACGAAATTACAATCTTCCCAGGAGTGGGAACATTACATGATTTCTAAATATAATGTTCCCACTCGTGGGAACATTACCCATAGCCTAAAAAGAATCTTCCCACAAGTGGGAAGATTGTTTTACAAGGACTTAAAGGATCCCAAGGATCACCAATCCAGGACATCTTACACACTTATGTTTCTAAGCGGGAAAATCAACCCTTAAAAAAAATTTTCATCTTCCCACTCGTGGGAAGATTTCCTAATACGAAATTACAATCTTCCCATTAGTGGGAACATTACATGGTTTCTAAATATTATCCTCCCACCTGTGAGAACATAACACCATTTTAAAATATAATCTTCCCACTCATGGGAACATTACCCAATTACCTAATAACAATCTTCCCACTAGTGGGAAGATTATTTTACAAGGACCCATGCGAACTCCTCACCCCATTGGCTTACACATTACTATCTCCAAGGAGAAAAAAACCCCAAAAAAAATTTATCATCTTCCCACAAGCGGGAAGATTACCTAATGCTAAATAATAATCTTCCCACCATTGAGAACATTAGATGATTTCAAATGTTATCCTCCCACCCGTGGGAACATCACTCCATAAAAAATATTATCTTCCCACTCATGGGAAGATTACCCTATAAGTAATAACAATCTTCCCACTAATGGGAAGATTAACTAATGCCAAATTATAATCTTCCCACCATTGGGAACATTACATTATTTCTAAATATTATCCTCCCACCTGTGGGAACATCACTCCATTAAAAAATATTATCTTCCCACTCATGGGAAGATTACCCTATAACTAATAACAATCTTCCCACTAGTGGGAAGATTAACTAATGCCAAATTATAATCTTCCCACCATTGGGAACATTACATTATTTCTAAATATTATCCTCCCACCTGTGGGAACATCACTCCATTAAAAAATATTATCTTCCCACTCATGGGAAGATTACCCTATAACTAATAACAATCTTCCCACTAGTAGGAAGATTAACTAATGCCAAATTATAATCTTCCCACCATTGGGAACATTACATTATTTCTAAATATTATCCTGCCACCTGTGGGAACATCACTCCATTAAAAAATATTATCTTCCCACTCATGGGAAGATTACCCTATAACTAATAACAATCTTCCCACTAGTAGGAAGATTAACTAATGCCAAATTATAATCTTCCCACCATTGGGAACATTACATTATTTCTAAATATTATCCTCCCACCTGTGGGAACATCACTCCATTAAAAAATATTATCTTCCCACTCATGGGAAGATTACCCAATAACTAATAACAATCTTCCCACTGGTGGGAAGATTATTTTACAAGGACCCATGCGAACACCTTACCCCAATGGCTTACACATTACAATTTCCAAACGAGAAAAACAACCCTCATTAAAATTTGACATGTTCCCACTAGCGATAAGATTAACTAATGCCAAATTATAATCTTCCCACCATTGTGAACATTTTTTCCTACCACCCATGGGAACACCACTCCATTAAATACTATTATCTTCCCTCTCATGAGGAGATTAACCAATAACTAATAACAATCTTCCCCCTAGTGGGAAGATTATTTACCAGTACTTCAAGGGTCCACACGAACACCTTACCCAGTTGGCTTACACATTGGCATCATCTTCTCACTCCCGGGAAAATTGCCTAATGTAAAATTATGATCTTCCCACCAGTGGGAACATTACACGGTTTCTAAATATTACCTTCCTACAAGTGGGAACAGATTACCATTGAAAAATATTATGTCCCCACTTGTGGGAACATAACCCAATTATGTGATAACAATCTTCCCACTAATGGGAACATTACCCCATTTCAAACATAATCTTCATACATCCTAAAACTTAATACCAAGTCCAAATAAAATCTTCCCCCTCGTGGACACAAACTATTGTAACCCAACCTAACCTAACCTCAGGCTAGACGAACGGAAGTCGGGGGACGCGTTCAAGACTCGCCCCGGCCACCCCTGCAAAGACAGACGTCGGGACCCCCCAAATGGCGCCCCCCTCCCATACCCGTCATCCTTCACTCACCGAACTCGCAGGATACACTCATCCTACACCCTCCAACACACCCACAAACCCACTCCAATCCAAAACGACGGGAAGTACTCGAGGAAAAAAAATTACAGAAAAAAAACCCAGGCCCGGCTTTTACGACGCCAATCGGGGCACTCCCCCACGTAACGCCCCACCACCTCGACCCACGTTGTTATTTCCTCACCATATTCGGAATGTTGACTCTACGCACTACCACCCACACAACCAAGGCCCATCCCCGCGTAAAGGACGACGCCTCCTACCACGGGGGGCTCATTAAGTGGTCTTGAACGGCTAAAAACGGCCAGAAATCGATATAATATCACTCCCCACTCAACAAAACGAGCCCCCCACCTCAGAAACACACCTCACACATCCGGGAGGACACAAACTATTGTAGCCCAACCTAACCTAACCTCAGGCTAGACGAACGGAAGTCGGGGGACGCGTTCAAGACTCGCCCCGGCCACCCCTGCAAAGGCAGACGTCGGGGCCCCCACAAATGGCGCCCCCCCTCCAACACCCGTCATCCTTCACTCACCAAACTCGCAGGATACACTCATCCGACACCCTCCCACACACCCACAAACCCCCAGCAATCCAAAACGACGGGAAGTGCTGGAGGAAAAAACCCAGGCCCGGCTTTTACGACGCCAATCGGGGCACTCCCCCACGTAACGCCCCACCACCTCGACCCACGTCGTTATTTCCTCACCATATTCGGAAAGTTGACTCTAGGCACTACCACCCACACAACCTAGACCCATCCCCGCGTAAAGGACGACGCCTCCCACCACGGGGGGCTGATTAAGTGGGCTCGAACGGCTAAAAACGGCCTGAAATCGATATAATATCACCCCCACTGAAATGAACGAGCCCCCCACCTCAGAAACCCACCTCACACATCCGGGAGGACACGAACTATTGTAACCCAGCCTAACCTAACCTCAAGCTAGACGAACGGAAGTCGGGGGACGCGTTGGACACTCGCCCCGGCCACCCCGGCAACGGCAACGGTCGGGGCCCCAACCAATGGCGCCCCCCCACCCACGCCCGCCATCCTTCACTCACCAAACTCGCGGAATACACTCACGGGACACCGATCCACACGACCACCAACCCCCGCGAGTGCAAAACGACGGGAAGCGATCCTTAAAAAAAAAATCCGAAAAAAACCCGAGGACGGCTCTTACAACGCCAATCGGGACACTCCCCCACCTAATGGCGCACCACGCGCGTCCACGTTATTTTTTCCTCACCAAATTCGGAAAGTTGCCTCTGGGCACTACCAGCCACACACCCGACGCCCTTCCCCGAGGTAAGAACGACCCCACCGCCCACGGGGGGCTGATGAAATAGGCTGGAACTTCGAAAAACGGCCAGAAATCGATATAATATCACCCCCCACTCAACTGAACGAGCCCCCCAACTCGGAAACCAACCCAACTCATCCGGGTGGACACGAACTATTGTAACCCAGCCTAACCTAACCTCAGGCTAGACGAACGGAAGTCGGGGGACGCGTTGGACACTCGCCCCGGCCACCCGGGCAACGTCAACGGTCGGGGCCCCCACCAATGGCGCCCCCCCACCCACGCCCGTCATCCTTTACTCACCAAACTCGCAGGATACACTCACGGGACACCGATCCACACGACCACCAACCCCCGCTAGTGAAAAACGACGGGTAGTGATCCTGAAAAAAAAATCTGGAAAAAACCCGAGGACGGCTCTTACAACGCCAATCGGGGCACTCCCCCACCTAATGGCGCCCCACGCGCGTCCACACGACAACCAACCCCCGCGAGTGCAAAACGACGGGAAGTGATCCTTAAAAAAAAAATCCGGAAAAAACCCGAGGACGGCTCTTACAACGCCAATCGGGACACTCCCCCACCTAATGGCGCACCACGCGCGTCCACGTTATTTTTTCCTCACCAAATTCGGAAAGTTGGCTCTGGGCACTACCAGCCACACACCCGACGCCCTTCCCCGAGGTAAGAACGACCCCACCGCCCACGGGGGGCTGAGGACACAAACTATTGTAACCCAACCTAACCTAACCTCAGGCTAGACGAACGGAAGTCGGGGGACGCGTTCAAGACTCGCCCCGGCCACCCCTGCAAAGACAGACGTCAGGGCCCCCACAAATGGCGCCCCCCCTCCCATACCCGTCATCCTTCACTCACCAAACTCGCAGAATACCCTCATCCGACACCCATCCACACACCCACCAACCCCCGCGAGTCTAAAACGACGGGGAATACTCGAGGAAAAAATAATTCCAAAAAAAACCCGGGCCCGGTTCTTACAGCGCCAATGAGGACGCCCCCCACCTAATGCCCCACCGCGTTGCCCCACTTTATTTTTCCTCACCAAAATCGGAAAATGCACTCTCGGCACTACCACCCACACACCCAACGCCCATCTCCGCGGAAAAAACGACGTCACCGCCCATGCGTGGCGAATTAATTGGGGAGGAGCGGCCAAAAAAAGACAGAAATCAATAAAAAACCACCACCGGCTCAACAAAACGCGCCCCGCACTACCAACCACACACCCAACAGAAATCCCAGTGAAAAAAAAAATACCACCCAACCCAGAGGAATTATCTTGAGATAAGTGGCCAAAAACAGCAAAAAATCAATAATAAATCACCCTGGGCTTAAGGCTGCGGTCTACCCCTGGCGCGCACCCAAATGCAAGGGTTTTTTTAGAATCGTGTTATCTTCTGCCAAATGAAGCCTAGAGCTAATAATAAGGTGTCATATTAAAGAAGAATAACGGTACTAGTTTTCGTCTGTTACAATTTTGTAATTAGTTCATTAAAACTAATAGAAAACTTCAGTTAAAAATCGAGAAAAACAGATGATTTTAGACCGGTATAGCTGAAATTAGAAATTTTATTTTAAAATTCTAAAAAGATAGCCGACTAGATCCTTTTTTATACTTTTAGAAAAAGTTAAGAGCCAATCTCTATCTTAATTGGTTATTTTTAAAACACGATCCCCGTAAACCTCTGCATCGATAAAACTCAAAAACAGATAATTTCACACAATTATAACTGAAATTAGAAATTTTATTTTAAAATTCTAAAAAGATAGCCGACGAGATCCTTTTTTGTAATTTTAGAAAAAGTTAAGAGTCAATCTCTATCTTAATTGGTTAATTCTGAAACACGATCCCCGTAAACCTCTGCAGCCATCAAACTCGCCTAGCGCTACGGCCGTGAGGCCGGCATATTCGGCATTGTTGTTGTTTTTGTTTTGGTTGGGGTAGACCGCAGCCTTAACAAAAACTCGGCTCGTGATAGTTTAGCCTGATCATAGTGTTTTCGTCAAAAAACAGTACGTTATTATGTAAATTGGAAATATTGGATATACCTAATGTTTAAGTCAATTGTCGTAATTCTGTCATAATAATTCATTATACATTACAAAAAAACAATCGCTTCCTACTTTTAGTGGAAATTAATCTCTATTTATAGTCTTTAAGGAAATATGTTGTGATTTACTAGTTGTATCGCGTGTCAATTGTCGATTTACAGGTATACAAATCACAATGCGTATTCGAGGATATTGTAATCGAAAGTACTCATCTTCGATATTGTTAGCAAACCTCTGTTATTTAAAACCAAGATTGCAATGGAATTCACATCACAAGAATATGCTGATATGCACTTTGTGTATGGTTTTTGTAACGGTAATGCTCTTGCCGCCAGAAGGGAATATGAACGTCGATTTCCTAATCGGCGCATTCCATGTCCAAGAGTTTTCTCGAGATTACACCAGCGGCTTGCAGACTATGGTACCGTACAAAAACAGCGTAATGAAATGGGTACAGTATATGGCGTTGCGACAGACGAATTAATACTTAATGCTGTTCATAATGAACCCGGAATAAGTACTAGAGAAGTTGCTAGAGACATTGGTACTTCTAATTGGAAAGTTTGGGACGTCTTGAAAAAAAACCAACGCCATCCCTTTCATTTTCGCCAAGTTCAAGCCCTCGAAGAAAATGACTTTGGACCAAGAGTGCAGTTTTGCCGGTGGCTCCTGAATAGTGACATGGAACAATATGGCTTCTTCAAAAAGATTTTGTGGTCAGATGAATCGTTATTTACCAGAAAGAGGATTTTTAATAGTCACAATATGCATCACTGGTCAGAACAAAACCCCAGAGCTACTAAGGAAAGGGCTTTTCAAAGACGTTTCCGAGTTAATGTCTGGGCTGGAGTCATAGGGGACCAATTAATTGGTCCCCATTTCTTTGAAGATACCTTGAATGGACCAACATACTTGGACTTCTTACAGCACACCTTACCTGCCCTCCTTGATGTACTGGATATAAATCAAAGAGACGAAATAATATTTCAGCATGATGGAGCTCCTCCACATTTCACAAATGAGGTGAGAGACTGGCTTAGTCTAAACTACCCTACATGGATTGGTCGAGGCGGACCCGTCGCGTGGCCAACTAGGTCACCTGATCTAACGCCCATGGACTTCTTTGTCTGGGGGTTTCTAAAGAGTGAAGTATACACAACACCCGTGGATAATGAAGAAGAGCTGAGACATCGCATCACAACAGCTGTAGAAAAGTTGCGAGAAAAACTTTCTTTTAAAGTTACAGTTGGTGCGATGAGAAAGAGGTCTCGAGCATGTATCAGACGTGAAGGCAGACAGTTTGAACAAGATCTTTAAGTTTTAAAGTGTCAGTTTTTAAGAGTAATGTTTTTAAAGTATGTGTTTAAGTTTAATTTCCTACTTCTAGTTTGTTATAATTTTTAATAAAATCTGTTTTAATTGCAAATAATGAATTTTTAATTTTTTTTAGTTGCTAATTTTTTGCAACAATTACTTGCCACAAAAGGCATGAGGGGCAGTCTTAAGGCAGCTAAGGTACTCCATTGATATTAGTTTTAATAAATACCGGCAGTCGGAATCAAACCTTCAAGGTCCAACTTTCAAGAACTACTATCTTAGTATTTATTGTTGGTGTTGGTGGTGAATTTATAAAAAAATGGTCAATAATTATGTTTAATGCCTAATTTCGCCCAGTAGGCGTAAAGGAAATGTCACTTGTAGTATATCATTTTAAAGCTTATAATGTGGGTAAGTTTTGGTAATATTTGACAGTTTGTAGGTTGAAGCATAAAAAAATTTTCTTAAGTAAGTTATAGCACCCTTTTTTTTTAAATTTCCCAAAATTTTGTTTTCGGGTAGATTTTACAAAGCTTCAAGGAGGCTTAACTGGACATACTGTACTTATTCTGATAGAAAATTTTATGTACTTTCTAAAAATGACATAAAAAATGGCGATATGTTTGGTAAATGGCAAGAGAAATTAGATTTTTAAGGGCAATGTCAAGATTTAAAAAAAAAAATTCAAATGAGTGCCACTGGAAGGTGGATTGAGATGTAAGTGTCTAATTTGCGTATTTTTGTTGCATTTTGTGTGCATAATAAAACCTTATTTTTTTTTGACACTGACTACCAAACACCCTGTATATTTGCAAAATCGTTTCCTAGTGAGTACCTATGAGCAAAGAGAATCGTCCATGTCAAATTTCAGCTCCGGAGGTCCTAAAGTATTTTCAATGTCCAGTGAGGCGGAGCCCTAAAGTGCTTAAGAAACTATATTTGCAAAACCGTTTCTTGGTGAATACCTATGAGTAAAGAGGCAGGTCCATGTTAAATTTCAACCCCGGTGGCCCTGAAGTAATTTTGAAGTCCAGTGGGGCAGAGCCCTAAAAAGCTTAAAAAACTATATTTGCAAAATCGTTTCTTAGTGAGTACCTATGGGTAAAGAGCATCGTCCATCAAGTTTCAACCCCGGTGGCCCTAAAGTAATTTTGAAGTCCAGTGGGGTGGAGCCCTAAAGAGCTTAAAAAACTATATTTGCAAAACCGTTTCCTAGTGAGTACCTATGAGCAAAGAGAATCGTCCATGTTAAATTTCAGCTCCGCAGGCCTTAAAGTAATTTCAATGTCCAGTGAGGCGGAGCCCTAAAGTGCTTAAAAAACTATATTTGCAAAATCGTTTCTTAGTGAGTACCTATGGGTAAAGAGCATCGTCCATCAAATTTCAACCCCGGTGGCCCTAAAGTAATTTTGAAGTTCAGTGGGGTGGAGCCTTAAAGAGCTTAAAAACTATATTTGCAAAACCTATGGACTTATGGTGCACCTATGGACAAAGAAAATCGTCCATGTCAAATTTTACCACCTGTAGGCTTTTAGTGTAATTGTGAGCTTCCGTGGGGTGGAGCCATAAAGACAACACAAACATCAACATTATACCTCACACCTGGTTACTTCTATGATTATAAGCATCTGCTTGAATGAAACTTTCAAATTTTTTAATTACAGCAGTTCTTTTTGTAAACACTAAATTTCTAAAACCTGACACTGCACCATTGTATGCCCTCTGGGTCAGAGCCCTTTGGACAGATTTGCACCAAACTTCACACAAACCATCCTCGAATATTGCTTAATAATGCCTGAAAGTTTCGTTGCAATCTGTTGAGGGGTTTCTGAGTCTATAGACACAATATATATATATATATATATATATATATATATATATATATATATATATATATATATATATATATATATATATACATACATACTTCCTCTTTTATAGATATAGATAAACAAATTGATAAAAATGGGTGTAGTGAGCTAACATTTTATTTACATGTCACCTTTTTACCGTATAAACAATCTCAAAGTAAATTGTTTCCAAAGTAGAAAGGGAATGTTTAAGTTAGGTAAAGTGAGCAGTGTTTTATTACGTAACTTTCATCAGTTCATAAGATAAAAAATGTTAACAAACTTTATTTTAAATTATTTTGAATCATAAATATCACCAAAATCACGCCTCTTGTAGTCTCAAACGTAAATCGGCATACAGTATTTTATAACACAAATCGTTAGGATAAAATTATTTTGAGAGTGGGGAGCGTACTTACCAATTATAATCACAGTTTAAATGGATTATAATAACACAATAATTGAAAAGAAATGAAAAATATTGTTGGCATATGTAATTACAAGTATTGTTTAAAATTAAATCGTTTAATCGTTTATAATTGTTTACCGAAGTGTTTATAATTGTAAACTAACTATGATGGTGAGTATTTAAAATATTCTGATTTTTCCTATCTAAATACAATGCCAACCTGCTTCTTTCTGTCCTTGCAATAAAAAAGTGCTGATGACAGCTCGACAAAGTTGCAGGAGTGTTTGTGACTGGGAATCGAAGCAAGAAAATAAAGGAGCAGCGCTAAGATGACGCTTATTATACAGGGGGTTAGTGAAGTCTCTTTCAAAAAATTGTCGATTTTGTTCCTTAGGCCAAGACAAACAAAAAACATTCAACAAATATGGGTCTAAGATCCTCGTTAAGCCGCTAGTCACCATTTTTTCACATACAGATTTTTATTTACGTAACGGAAGGTTGTATTCAGTTCATGTTTTGTTTGAAACTTAAGCATACCAATGTACATTTTCAGGGAAAAGGTATATTTTTTGATGTTTATTTTTTAAATGGCTGCTATTTTAAATTTCAAACTAAAACATCTCAAAATTGGCAAATTTTATTAAAATTGTACAAGAAACAAAGATTTTAAAACCAATGGAATCAAATTTATAAAGATCTGACTAAAAATACTCTGAGTTATTGTGAATCTTCCCCATTAAAACATTGATTTTGCATTACAATTGATGCAAATTAAGGTCATTTTAACAGGAGAATCGCAATAACTCCACTATTCGTTTTCAGATACTGTAATTGTAAATGGTACCATTGGTTTGGCAATTTAGTTTGGCAACGTTTTTGCCTCTTGTATAATTTTAATACAATTTACCGGCTTTGAGATATTTGAGTTTAAAAACTTAAAATGGCCACCATTTTAAAACTATACGTCGGAAATTTTTTCCCTGTAATTGTAAATAATTGGTATGCTAAAGCTTCATACCAAATTTGAACTGAATACAACGATCCGTTACGTAAATAAAAATTATTATGTGAAAAACAAAATGGTGGCGTACACACGTCTGCATTTGTAAATAAGAAGTTTGTTATTTTCGTTTCAATTCAATTTTTATTTACAGGTTCCTAATTTTCCATCTTAATTTTCTGACGATTTATGAGAACTCTTAATACATTTTTATGATCACAGTTGACTTTGCTAACTTTAAACTTATGTAAACAATCAGATAGCGATTGTGATAGCGATAGCGATGTGTGTGATGTGACTATGGACTGTTGGTTGAACGATAAACTCCACTATGATTTGTTAAACTACGAGTACATACTTTTTTCTTAATACCGAATTGTAATTGGGCTTTGGCCTGTTATGTAAGCATTGCAAAATAAATAAATAAACTGTGGAAAGTACGCATGTTCCATTGCTGACAGTCGCCCCACTCGGTCTCCCAGTCCAACATGCGTTTCCATTTCCCATTTCCCTGTGTATTGTCTCCCATGGAGCGGGATGATGATGATTTTCGGCAGCTCCAATCCCCAGCCGCCGCCGGCGCTCCGACTTCCATACACAGAATGAAAAAGTTCATATTCAACAGTTGATGGACGGCTTCTCATTTTACATATTTCTCGAATGAATAACTAACAATATTTTTGTATTTTGCCTTATACAGTATTAAAGTATAAATTAGTGCACTTTTCAGAGCAGCTTTACATTTTTACCTTGTTCTTAGGTATTCTTTAAGTAAAGTTTGTGTTATTTTAATATATCCCATGATTTTAAGACCTAACAGATTATGTCCTAAAATAGTTGAGTTGTTGTAACTGGTTTTTATTCATAATTTTGCATTTTATATATACATCCTATTCTTAAATATTTATGTATTACTAACCAATAAACTGGCTAACTGGTTAACTAGGTCTTTAAAACCAACCTATAACGAAATCACTAGATCTTGGCAACATTTTTACTTTCTCCCTCTATACCATAGTATATGGAGAAAGTATTGTTTTCGTCAAAATTTTCGAATTTGAGTTGTTGGTGGATTTATCCATTTTGGTTCCCCCTGAGTCCATAAAAGTGGTTTTCGGAGTGATGTCTGTGTGTGTGTGTGTGTGTGTGTGTGTGTGTGTGTGTGTGTGTGTGTGTGTGTGTGTGTGTGTGTGTGTGTGTGTGTGTGTGTGTGTGTGTGTGTGTGTGTGTGTGTGTGTGTGTGTGTGTGTGTGTGTGTGTGTGTGTGTGTGTGTGTGTGTGTGTGTGTGTGTGTGTGTGTGTGTGTGTGTGTGTGTGTGTGTGTGTGTGTGTGTGTGTGTGTGTGTGTGTGTGTGTGTGTGTGTGTGTGTGTGTGTGTGTGTGTGTGTGTGTGTGTGTGTGTGTGTGTGTGTGTGTGTGTGTGTGTGTGTGTGTGTGTGTGTGTGTGTGTGTGTGTGTGTGTGTGTGTGTGTGTGTGTGTGTGTGTGTGTGTGTGTGTGTGTGTGTGTGTGTGTGTGTGTGTGTGTGTGTGTGTGTGTGTGTGTGTGTGTGTGTGTGTGTGTGTGTGTGTGTGTGTGTGTGTGTGTGTGTGTGTGTGTGTGTGTGTGTGTGTGTGTGTGTGTGTGTGTGTGTGTGTGTGTGTGTGTGTGTGTGTGTGTGTGTGTGTGTGTGTGTGTGTGTGTGTGTGTGTGTGTGTGTGTGTGTGTGTGTGTGTGTGTGTGTGTGTGTGTGTGTGTGTGTGTGTGTGTGTGTGTGTGTGTGTGTGTGTGTGTGTGTGTGTGTGTGTGTGTGTGTGTGTGTGTGTGTGTGTGTGTGTGTGTGTGTGTGTGTGTGTGTGTGTGTGTGTGTGTGTGTGTGTGTGTGTGTGTGTGTGTGTGTGTGTGTGTGTGTGTGTGTGTGTGTGTGTGTGTGTGTGTGTGTGTGTGTGTGTGTGTGTGTGTGTGTGTGTGTGTGTGTGTGTGTGTGTGTGTGTGTGTGTGTGTGTGTGTGTGTGTGTGTGTGTGTGTGTGTGTGTGTGTGTGGTGTGTGTGTGTGTGTGTGTGTGTGTGTGTGTGTGTGGTGTGTGTGTGTGTGTGTGTGTGTGTGTGTGTGTGTGTGTGTGTGTGTGTGTGTGTGTGTGTGTGTGTGTGTGTGTGTGTGTGTGTGTGTGTGTGTGTGTGTGTGTGTGTGTGTGTGTGTGTGTGTGTGTGTGTGTGTGTGTGTGTGTGTGTGTGTGTGTGTGTGTGTGTGTGTGTGTGTGTGTGTGTGTGTGTGTGTGTGTGTGTGTGTGTGTGTGTGTGTGTGTGTGTGTGTGTGTGTGTGTGTGTGTGTGTGTGTGTGTGTGTGTGTGTGTGTGTGTGTGTGTGTGTGTGTGTGTGTGTGTGTGTGTGTGTGTGTGTGTGTGTGTGTGTGTGTGTGTGTGTGTGTGTGTGTGTGTGTGTGTGTGTGTGTGTGTGTGTGTGTGTGTGTGTGTGTGTGTGTGTGTGTGTGTGTGTGTGTGTGTGTGTGTGTGTGTGTGTGTGTGTGTGTGTGTGTGTGTGTGTGTGTGTGTGTGTGTGTGTGTGTGTGTGTGTGTGTGTGTGTGTGTGTGTGTGTGTGTGTGTGTGTGTGTGTGTGTGTGTGTGTGTGTGTGTGTGTGTGTGTGTGTGTGTGTGTGTGTGTGTGTGTGTGTGTGTGTGTGTGTGTGTGTGTGTGTGTGTGTGTGTGTGTGTGTGTGTGTGTGTGTGTGTGTGTGTGTGTGTGTGTGTGTGTGTGTGTGTGGGTTTGTAATCCAGTAAGGCGAGATCCGGAATCTGGATACACACCCACAACGTGAGATCCGTGTATCAAGGTGAGATCCGACCCCCGGATCTCGTTGTTCCAAAGCATTTGATTCGTCATCAGGAGACCAATCTGAACTCGGGAATATAATTTTTTTTCAGTCTTAACTTGGATCTCACGTTGCTGTGGTTTACCACATTGGCGTGTGTGTGAGGTTCCTAAAACAGCCACCACGTCGCGCTAGCGTCGCGTTTACACACCGCTTACACACAATATGGTATTCTACAGTCAAAGCAGATCCGACCCATGCAGCGGGTGAGCAGCCGCTGCAGCCGGTGAGCAGCCACTGATCCGCGATCAGCGGTGTTGCGGCTTGGCTCGGCATCCGCCATACACATCATAACAACTGAAGCAGTAAGATGAGATCCGTACCGGTCGTCCATCTTAACTACTCTGAGCAAGGCGTTTTCAGTATAGGTATAGCAAAAAATGTCTGCCTCTATTATCAACAGTATAAATGCTATTATTTTGTTGGTTTATTTTGTTTACGAATAATATATTTATGAAAACAAAGCTAACATATTGTTAGATGGAAGTTTACACCTTATATTAAGGTTAAAAATAATATGAAAATACAGGGTGTCTCTGAACTCTCTACCAACCTTTACAGGCATTGTTCCTGGACCAAAGACAAGCCAACATATCATATTTAAAATTTAAAAAACTCCATAGTTACCCATACAGCCGCCATTTTGTATTTTTTAAAGAATAATTAATTATTAATTTAAGAACGGCGTGACGTAATAATGTGAAAGTCAGTGCACATTTTTTTTATATTATTTTTTTTTAGAAAAGACCCAGCTGTAAAAAATAATCAACTTTTTATCATTCATATTTTTAAAATGGCAGCTGTTTAAAATTTGTAACCTTACATTGCATAAAAACTACATGAGGTAACAAAGTTCATGTTACCATGGTTTTTTTGGAAAATTTAATTTAAAATCCAACAGTATCAAAATTATGAAAATAGGTTCATAAATAAAGGAGATAGAGCGATATATCACTAGAGGCTAGTCACTGTCCTACAGCTTCACCGGGAGCAGTTTTACTAAAAAAACCATTGTTGAGCTGGCGCCGCGACCGCGCTCTTCACACGGCAAACAGCTCAGATGCGTGACTATTTGTATTAAAATCGTTCTATCTCCCTTATTTATGAACCGATTTTCATAATTTTTACACCGCTGGATTTTAAATTAAATTTGCCAAAAAAAAAAAATAATAATAACATAAACTTAGCTACCTTATGTAGTTTTTATGCAATTTAAGGTTATAGATTTTTAACAGCCGCCATTTTGAAAATATGAATGATAAAAAGTAGATTATTTTGTTACAGTTGGCCTTTACTTAAAAAAGCTGTGTACTGACTTTCAAATTATTACGTCAAGCCGTTCTTAAATTAATAATTATTCTTAAAAAAAAAAAAAAAAAAAAAAATGGTGGATATATGGGTAACCATGGAGTTTTGGAAGTTTAAATATGATATTTTGGCTTGTCTTTGGTCCAGGAATAATACCTGTAAAGGTCGGTAGAGAGTTCATAGACACCCTGTATAACTCTCATTGACAAAGAGAAGTAGATAACTCTATTCTCCTATAAGATTTGTTTGTACTAGAACTATTTATTTTTATTGCTATCCCAGCCAACACAATGTAAAATGATATTTTTACGTAAAACATAAGAAAACGTAAAAAATCGTAAACTTTGTTCACTTTAAAAAAATGATAAAATGTTAAAGGAATGATATGATGAATTTCATAACTTTATTTTCACGTTTTATTTTTACGATAATTTTTTACATTTTACTTCTTTTATGAAATATATTCTATAATGTTTTACAATATGGAGTTGGGCAGAAAATACTCCATAAGACGTAAACATCTAAGTTTTTTTTTTTACTTGATAAAAAATATAGGCTAAGTTAAACTAATATGCTTTTTACGTATAAATAAAAAAATTAAAAAATAATAAAAAGGATTGCCAAATGTCACAAAATCCCTCAGAGATTAATCACATTTATTAGATTTTATGACTATCCATATATGAAAGTTTTTATGTACTATTTTATATAATACTAGCTGTTGCCCGTCACGGCTTCGCCCGTGATTGAATTTATTCTATAGGTAATAAAATCCTTTTAAAGTGCAACAAAATCTACTTTTTTAAGAATGACATTGAAACGATGAAGTAGTGTAAGTGGAGCTCTGAAGGAATTTCGCAAAACCTATTCTTGGTGAGAAAAGGTTTCTTAAATATAAATGGCCCTGACAACCTATGAGCAAATAGGAACGACCATGTCAAATTTCAACCCCGTAGCTCTACAGTCATATTGAAGTCATGTGGGGCGGAGCCCTAAAGAACATAAAACACAAAATTTGCAAAACTGTTTTTTGGTGAATACCTTAGCAAAACGAAACGTTTACGTAAAATTTTGACCCGTAGGATCTAAGTTTTGAGAATTTGTAGGGAGGAGCCCTAAAGGAAATTTGCAAAATTGTTTCTTATTGATCACCTATGAGCGAAGAGGAACGTCCATGTCAAATTTAGAAAACGTTGGCCATTGATTAACTTTGAAGTCAGGTGGGTTGGAGCCCTAGAGAACTTCAAAAACTATATTTACAAAACCATTTCGTAGTGATCACCTGTTAGCAAAACGGAACATCCACGTTAAATCTATACTCCCTAGAATCTATGGTAATCTTGAGGTTCTATGGGGTGGAGCGGGGCCTACGTGGAGACTAAAAGGAAATTTGCAAAATTATTTCTTATGAGCAAAGAGGAACGTCCGATTCAAATTATACCCCGGAGGCCCTAAAGTAATTGAAGAGCTCTTTTCCAAAGACCCCTTGGTCCAAAATCACAAATTTCTAGGAAACGTATTTTTTGAAAGGTGTTGGTAATGTTGTAGGCTATGGTATTTAAAGCTTTTAATAGTTATTATGATTTTAATTAACACAGAACTATGTAGTACAATGCATAATTGAAGGTATTATAGTTAAATTCCTTGCAGTTTTTTTCCAAACCCCAACTATGTCCAAAGGACTAAGAGCGGTTTGGCAAAAAACCTTGGACTTAGTTGTGATTGGAAAAAATCCCCTATATCAGTACAAAATCCATCAATAATATTAGGAAATTTTGATTTTTTTAACACACTATGTACACCAACACAAAGCATACCTAACTGTATTTCTCTTTCATTATGACTAATATACATACCAAAACAAGTTAAATTAGGGAAAGTTTAATCAAATTAAGGTTTTGTTGGCCCTGTTATAGGCATATTACGTTAGATTTTAGTCGTATTAGGATAGGTAATTTCTGCTTTATTTCGGGTAGTTACCTATTTCACTGTAATAAACTCAAATAATGTAATGTTATAGGCTACAAATAAAACACAACATTATATTACTAGTGTTCTTTAATTTAGCCTTGTTTGAAATAGCCGTAACACAAAAGTTTATAGTTGGATATACATGTCTATGAAAGATACATGTTCAAAGATTAAAATTACATAGGCGTGAAAATACATGGCCTAGCCTAAATTGTGAAAGTAACTGTTGGCTATCGATAATATTTCTATTAATGTTATAACTTCACATAACTAACCTGATCACAAAGTATAAAACACAGAAATCAGAAATGAAAAATCAGAAATCAGAAATGATTTATTTCCCAAAAAATACAAATAATACAAATCACAGGTTTGCTAACATTGGCAAAAGTTGTTAACTTAAAACTAACTTATATTACATACATAGATAGGCCTATATAAACAATTACTTATATTACTAATAAATAAATAAAAAAAATTATACTAGTACGGGAAATGGTCTACATGGGCGAAAAGCCTGTGCGTAGACCGGATGAGCTGCTTTGCGACTGTCGATGGCAAGTTATAAATATTTTGAAAATATTATTCATTTCCGAAATTTTATAAAATACTATAATTTATTAATAATAGATACGATTAAAAATATATAGATTATTGAAATTAATAATAAAGTATTTAATGAAAAAGGTTAACAATAAAAGAAAATTAGGATGTTATCAGCGTCACTCTCAATACTAAAGGAAGGAATCTGGAACACTAAATATTTGAGATAGTGAATGATAAAAGAAGACGCATTGCTGTGCCGTCCTGGACGGAGGGGGGGTGAGAGGGGTAGTTGTGGTCGGTGCGGGGGTCAGGTTCGCCGGTAGCCGGTTCTAATTATCAACTCGGCCTCCTCAAATCCAATTCTCATCAGAAAATCATAAATTCTTTTCTTAAAAATTGCAATTGAGAGACAATTAAAAATGTTCAACTCATTGTAATACCGGCAAATATTGTTATACAAAACATGGGCAATATAAAATGAATTTGTCATTTCAATAGACTTAACCAATTGCAGGGAAACTATGCCGATATTCTGGGAATAACGCGTATTATATGAATAAGGTACAGCCAAAAAAATTGAATTGACTCTTTTATAAATATGGAGGGAAAGAAATTTTACATATAGTTGTCTTATTGTTAGAATTCCACTTTCTTGAAAAAAATTAACAGAAGGATATCGTCTGCATTTCTTAAATCCAATTTTCAAAATAGTTTTTTGAAGGACATTTAAAGGGTGAAGTACTGTTTGTAACGCTCCGCCCCAGGCAATAATACCGAATGAAATAAGAGATTGAACGTATGCAAAATACGCTAGTTTTACATAGTTTTCATCGAGAATTTCGCTTAGTTGTTTGAAGGCAAATATATATTTTCGAATCTTTTTCTTTAAAAAATCAATGTGTTCCGTCCACTTTTACCTAGTATCAAAAATAACACCTAGGTACTTATAATGTGAAACTTTTCAATGAATTCACAGTTACAATTATTATTAAGATGGAGTCCACAGGTGTGAATTTTTAGATTTTGTAAATGAAAATCAGAATACGTTGAAAGAGATATTGGCATAAATTTAGTTTTTGACACATTTAAAGATAAAGTATTGTCATCCAACCACTTTTTCAACTGCATAAGGTCCCATGAAACGTTTGACTGTACCTCTTCCCACGATTTTCCCTTAGATAAAATTAGAGTGTCGTCTGCAAATAAAAAAAACTTGCTCTTTAAATTTAATTTTGAAATATTATTTATGTAAATCAGGAACAAAATTGGGCCAAGGGTGCTTCCTTGGACAACCCCATAATCAATTGACATTGTGGTGCTCTTGACACTACAGATTGAAACCAGTTGTAATCTTTCAGTTAAATAACTGTTAAACCAGGCGTGTGCTATACCCCTGATTCCAATAGCCTCTAATTTCACCAGTAATTTATTTCTGTCAATAGAATCGCAGGCCTTTTTAAGATCAAGAAAAGTTAACATTGCGCGCAAATTTTCAGAAATTGAATTTTTTATCTCTCTGCTGACATCAAAAAGAGCGTCCGATATATTTAAGTCCTGCCTAAATCCATATTGGTTTTCGAATAAAATTTGGTTATTCTGGAGGTAACCTGACAACTGATCTTTAACAACTCTTTCTAAAACCTTAGAAAAAACGCTAAGCAAGGAGATAGGACGAAAGTTATTTTTATCTTTAATATCATTAGATTTAAAAAGTGGGAATACCTTTGCAGTTTTAAAAGCAGCTGGAAAAACTCCATAATACAAACTTAAGTTTATAAGATGAGTGAGCGGCTTAGAGATTATTAATGAATTGTCTTTAAGAATAGCAGCCGGTACACCATCATCACCAGGTGCGGACCCTCCCCTCAAACTGTTTATATGTTTGATAGTGTCGAGTTTTGTCACAGGGTTAAGTGAAAAAGTAGTTTCTGTTCTATAGTCAGAATCATTCACGATTTGACCACCAACAGTGTTGATAGTGCTGGCTAAATTTCTTCCAACGCCGGCAAAGAAAGTGTTAAATTCGTTAGCTACTTGAACTTTTAAATTATGCGAAATAACGGAATTGGAGGGTAAATA
The DNA here is from genome assembly GCA_030545055.2 of Neoaliturus tenellus. Classification (NCBI taxonomy): domain Eukaryota; kingdom Metazoa; phylum Arthropoda; class Insecta; order Hemiptera; family Cicadellidae; genus Neoaliturus; species Neoaliturus tenellus. Next base: position 45,138,746 of record CM061532.1, on the reverse strand, counting down.
TTTTTCTATTGGAAATTGTTCTTTTTTAGATTTTCTTCCTGAAAGTTCATTAATAAGAGACCAAAATAATTTTGGATCGTTTTCATACTGTCTAACCTTTTCTCTATAATAATCCCTTTTGGCAGTTTTTATTTCATTGCTAACTCTTCTTCTAAGTTCTGAAAAACGTTCTCCTAAGTTAATATTAAAGGGTTGGATTTTTATTTTTTTACTTAGCTTATCACGTGATCTAATAGAACGAATTAGATCATTTGTAATCCAAGGTTTGAGTTTAAGGTACCGAGTAGAACGTGATGGTAACAATATTTTTGAACTATCAATAGCATTGTTTACTAAAGTAATCAATTTTGTAGCACAGGTATTAACATCAAAACAATTTAAAACGGTGGACCAATCGGAATTAGTAAGTAAATCAGTAACAGCAGCGTAGTCTATGTAGGAGCGAGTTTGAAGGGTGGCGTCGGCGTCGGGACCGGTGGTCACGTGGCCTTGTGTGCCAGTGATAGTGAGGGCCGTCAAGTAGTGGTCAGTGACACCGGTCCTCAGAACAGCTGACTTGACGGAAATCATGTCTCGATATCGAACAAACACATGATCGATACACGATAAGCTATTATCAGTTACCCTGGTTGGTTTATTTATACATTGTGCCAACCCTGCCTCCAATAAAGTATTCAAGTACAAGTCTGTCCAATTATCGGTCTTCAGTAAATCTATATTTAAATCACCAATAAGTATACACATTTTATTTTTGTTGATATTACTATAGTAAATTCCTAAACTATCTAGAAATGTGTCCATATTACTATCAAAAGTTCTGTAAAGAGACAGTAAGTTGAATTGTTCGTTGAATAATGTGAAATTAATCGAGAGTCCATAAACATTTCCTAAATTAACCTGTTCACACGTTGCAGCAAGTCTTTTGTTTACGTAAACAACGACACCATCGTTTTTATTAAGTTGCATTTCAGTCCTGAACATATCAAATTCCTCCAACCCCACCTCCCCTCCCGAACAACTCAACCAGCATTCCGTAAATATTATAATATCTAACGATGTATTTAGAGCCTGAATATGAACTAACATTTCATCGAAATTCTTTGTAAAACTTCTTATATTCGTATGAAATACTTTTAATGTATCAATAACATCAGTTTTATGAGAATTAAAAAAATCTGAGTATTGATCCAGAGTATCCAGCTCCTCACAATCGACACTGAGAATGACACTGACGTCATCAGTTGCATTGTCCAAAAAGGTTCTCATCCTCTACGCACGTCTTCCCGCCCAGTGGCGCCGAAACAAAGTTATAATAGAAATACATGAAAATGAATAATTTGTTTAACTACATACCAAACAAATACCTGTCCGTTTTATGTATCTAGTAATCAATGTAGAATTATGATCTGTGCCTTAAACTAAAGTACGATATAAACAAAATCTGGAAAACACGAAATTAAGTTACTAGCCTAAGTACACTACAAAAAACAAAAATCCCAACTATACAGTAGAATATAAAAAGATAAACAATTAAAGAAATACATTACAATAAAACAGTACAGCAATAATGTTTTTTGATATAGGTCCAAAAACTTTTATTAGGGGGTTTATTTTATCAGGCAAACGTTTATAGCAAGTTATTTAGATAAGAATAAGGATCGTAAATAAGTCAACTACCCGTAGTTATACTGGTAATTATAAGAGCTTCTAGATGAAAAAGTAGAATTTTTATTCATTAATAATAATAATTAAAAATTAAACTTTAGAATACAGATGAATAGAGCAGTTATATAATTCACTAAAAAACGTAAAACAAATAGGTTACAACTGAACAGTTTGAAAATAGAATGAATTTAATTTTTCACATTGGGGACAAAGTCAAACTGTAACGTTGTGGTAATTTTAATGTAATAACGATTTAGTTTTGAACTAATATTTATGTTATCATAAAAGAGAACAAAAATAAAAATAAACATTTGATAAAAAGTTAAAATTAGAATTATTAAATTGTAAATACATAATAATCACAGACACAATTACATACCCCGTTTTAGCAGTGTTACATAACATAGCAGTTATTTATCGAAGCGGTCGAGATCGCTCAACTGCACCACTCTGAGGGAGTCGTCGCCCTCCTTAGGCTTCACAATCACCTTCCCGTTGAACACACCAGCGAAGTGGACCTTCCTTTCCCTAAAAAGTCGACGGGCTCGTCCGAGGAGTTCCTTGTTGGCTCGAGTGAGATGCTCGTTGATGTACATCGGCGTCGCGGGGAAGCTGGGCGTTATCTCGGAAGCAGACAGGGATTTCTTTTGCCTCACAGCTCGCAACCATGAGTCCTTAGTCGTTCGTGAGATGAACTGAACAATAATAGGAGGTTGGGTGCGCTTTTTAGAGAACAAACGAAGGCGGTGCGCAATTGAGACATCTTCATTTTTAAATGGTACTTTTATAGCTTGGGCGATACTGCTTAATACGGCAAACATATTTTCTTTGTCAGTGACTGGGATACCTACAATCTCCAAATTAGCGCTCCTGGAGTGTTGCTCGAGGTCTAGGACTTGTTGCCGCAGTTGCCGCGTCTCGTCGCTCTGCGTCGCGTTGGCCTTTTCAAGCTGGTCGAACCTATTGGCGAGCTCCTCTTGGGCGTCTTCGGTGGAGGCGACTCTCTCCGACAGGGATTTTACATCTTCTTTCAACGAGTTAATCGATCTATGCATACTATCTATTTTATCACCTAAATCCTTTTTAACGGAATTAATTGCCTCCAGAATAGATCTCTTATCCTCACCAATATCGGCCAAAGAGGCGGCGGATGCAGTTTCATCCTTGCAAGATTCGCATTTCCAGGTTTTTGATCGGGGCTTGTAGTTCTTGGCACAAGCGGTGTGGTAGGATAGTTCACAATCTACACATTTTACCACGGTATCACGACTCCCGAACTCCACTTTACACTTTTCACAGTGCATTGCTAAGCAATAAGTTATACTGACAGTCTTACAATAATAGTGATACTGAAAAAATACTAATGTTATAATGACGAACTTAGGACGGTAGTAAGTTAAACCACTGAGCAGGAATCAGCCCGCAGTTTAGATAAGACGGCCGGCGCTAATCAGTAGGTACTCATCGGCAGCCGAACGCAGACTGAAGTCCAATAATAGACTTAATTGACAATAATTCAATAATTATTAATAAGGATTCAATAATTAATTATTAGTAAGGAAAAATATTTGAGTAAAATGTAGGGTTTACGAGTAATGAAGGCTTAAAGGTAAAAATTGCACAACAATCAGATATTATATTTTGATAAATACCCCGGAAACGAAGAAAAGTTTGAATAGTAATGTACACATATTAAATCTTTAAAACTTAATTATCTTTAAAACAAAAAAAGATTTATTCAAATCAGATGACAAATAACCAAGATACAACATATCTATTTTGAAGCGTCCGCCATCTTTAAATGGCCGCCATCTTGAAAACCGAAAATATTTTTCAAATAATTTACATTTTTATTACCACTAGAGAGGCCTGATTCAGATGTATAAGGTTCATCGCGATCACAAAATTATACTTTTTGGGACCTGGCACATGGTCTAACATGGGTTTTATGGAGAAATAGAAAATATACCAAAACTGCAATGGAAATTCACTGAGTACGCAGGTCTGCTGCGACGGGGTTTTCTCTTTTTATTGGTGTAATCACTAGTTCACACAATTCAAAGCCCTGGTCCAGAGGGTGGTAATTAATAGAAGTTCCATCGTAAATAAATCTGCAGGCAGCATTGGATCTTACCATGACCACACACAGCGGATCTCACGATGTATAACACACATGGATCTCACCTTGTCTTACACAATGGATCTCACCTTGTCATACATACCGGATCTCACTTTGATAGTGCTATACCATATTAGAAAATTTTGGTTTATCTGAATTTTGAGGTGATAAAACACTTAAATTAATTAAATAGAGGAAAAGTAATATTTTGTTTTTCAAAATAAGCATGGCTAGTGCCGGATCTCATCTTACTGCGTTACACCCATGGATCTCACCTTGCTGTAATACGCGTATGTGTGTGTGTGTGTGTGTGTGTGTGTGTGTGTGTGTGTGTGTGTGTGTGTGTGTGTGTGTGTGTGTGTGTGTGTGTGTGTGTGTGTGTGTGTGTGTGGTGTGTGTGTGTGTGTGTGTGTGTGTGTGTGTGTGTGTGTGTGTGTGTGTGTGTGTGTGTGTGTGTGTGTGTGTGTGTGTGTGTGTGTGTGTGTGTGTGTGTGTGTGTGTGTGTGTGTGTGTGTGTGTGTGTGTGTGTGTGTGTGTGTGTGTGTGTGTGTGTGTGTGTGTGTGTGTGTGTGTGTGTGTGTGTGTGTGTGTGTGTGTGTGTGTGTGTGTGTGTGTGTGTGTGTGTGTGTGTGTGTGTGTGTGTGTGTGTGTGTGTGTGTGTGTGTGTGTGTGTGTGGTGTGTGTGTGTGTGTGTGTGTGTGTGTGTGTGTGTGTGTGTGTGTGTGTGTGTGTGTGTGTGTGTGTGTGTGTGTGTGTGTGTGTGTGTGTGGTGTGTGTGTGTGTGTGTGTGTGTGTGTGTGTGTGTGTGTTGTGTGTGTGTGTGTGTGTGTGTGTGTGTGTGTGTGTGTGTGTGTGTGTGTGTGTGTGTGTGTGTGTGTGTGTGTGTGTGTGTGTGTGTGTGTGTGTGTGTGTGTGTGTGTGTGTGTGTGTGTGTGTGTGTGTGTGTGTGTGTGTGTGTGTGTGTGTGTGTGTGTGTGTGTGTGTGTGTGTGTGTGTGTGTGTGTGTGTGTGTGTGTGTGTGTGTGTGTGTGTGTGTGTGTGTGTGTGTGTGTGGTGTGTGTGTGTGTGTGTGTGTGTGTGTGTGTGTGTGTGTGTGTGTGTGTGTGTGTGTGTGTGTGTGTGTGTGTGTGTGTGTGTGTGTGTGTGTGTGTGTGTGTGTGTGTGTGTGTGTGTGTGTGTGTGTGTGTGTGTGTGTGTGTGTGTGTTGTGTGTGTGTGTGTGTGTGTGTGTGTGTGTGTGTGTGTGTGTGTGTGTGTGTGTGTGTGTGTGTGTGTGTGTGTGTGTGTGTGTGTGTGTGTGTGTGTGTGTGTGTGTGTGTGTGTGGTGTGTGTGTGTGTGTGTGTGTGTGTGTGTGTGTGTGTGTGTGTGTGTGTGTGTGTGTGTGTGTGTGTGTGTGTGTGTGTGTGTGTGTGTGTGTGTGTGTGTGTGTGTGTGTGTGTGTGTGTGTGTGTGTGTGTGTGTGTGTGTGTGTGTGTGTGTGTGTGTGTGTGTGTGTGTGTGTGTGTGTGTGTGTGTGTGTGTGTGTGTGTGTGTGTGTGTGTGTGTGTGTGTGTGTGTGTGTGTGTGTGTGTGTGTGTGTGTGTGTGTGTGTGTGTGTGTGTGTGTGTGTGTGTGTGTGTGTGTGTGTGTGTGTGTGTGTGTGTGTGTGTGTGTGTGTGTGTGTGTGTGTGTGTGTGTGTGTGTGTGTGTGTGTGTGTGTGTGTGTGTGTGTGTGTGTGTGTGTGTGTGTGTGTGTGTGTGTGTGTGTGTGTGTGTGTGTGTGTGTGTGTGTGTGTGTGTGTGTGTGTGTGTGTGTGTGTGTGTGTGTGTGTGTGTGTGTGTGTGTGTGTGGACAGGTTCCGCAATATTTGTGGGGCCAAGTGTGTGAATTTCACCTGAGTGCGGGGCCTTCTGAAATTGTGGGGCCATACACATGGCCCCACAAAGATTTATTTTTTTTATTTTGAGTAAAAATTCTACTTTTTATGGTCGAAAAAGTCAATAATCGTTAGGTTAGGTTAGGTTAGGTTAGGTTAGGTTAGGTTAGGTTAGGTTAGGTTAGGTTAAATTTTGTTGTATGGCCCCACAATACAAATACGGCCCCACATATCTGTCAAATGCACATACATGGCCCCACAAACAGATGTGTAATCCAAAGGCCCCACAAATATAGGCGAACAAGTTTGCGCGCGTGTGTGTGTGTGTGTGTGTCAGGATGTAAACAGAGCTAGAGAATGCCCTAATGGTCCGATTTTAATGAAATTTGGTACATAGGTCCAAATCCACGATAATTCCAGGCATTTTTTTCATTTTTTTGAATTTTTGATTTTTAAGGGTATTTTACCCCCAAAAACCCTCAAAAATCGTCAAAAATCAAAATTTCTCAAAAACGGCTCTAACGATTTTGATTAAAATTTTGTGGTTTATTAAGGTTAAAATGCTGAATAAAATGACACCAACCGCATCCCCGAGAAAATGCGTGTTCAAAAGTTATAAAGTAAAAAGTGTTTAAAAAATCAATTTTTTGGATTTTCTAAATAGCTGTTACATTGAATTAAATTTTACTTATCACCATTAAATCAAGCTCAAAAAACTAAATAATCTAGTATTTTAAATTATTGCTCTACGTCAAGTGGTTGCGGAGAAAATTCAATTTTTCGTTTAGCGGTAAACGCAGTACGTTGTTAAAAGTCACAGACGCGCGTAGGGTCAAACGAGCGCTGCTCAGCCGGTAGCTATCCGACTGAGTCATCAAGACATTAATGTTTGAAGCTTTTAACATTTTTTTATATTGTTGGGAGAAAGTATGTATCAGTTAACTGATACCGTTTATTATTCTCCCACCACCGTCATTAGCATACAGCACAATGACTATTTAAAATCGTTTCCCACTTACAGAGGATTTTTTGGAGATTATAATTAGAGATGTTTTAATTACTGTCATACTTGGAAATGTAGAATATTTGATGTATTTTCGGTTTGCTGTAGTATATTGGTGGATTATGGGCATGTAGTCTTGTAAAATTAACATTAGGCTTAAAAATTGTTGGAATATGTGAAACTAAGCTTTATTAGGTTCAGTAAACTGCTGATTGATATTAGATTCCTGACTGATTGCGAGGTATTAGAGGTACTAACAAGGAGCTTGACTGATATTAATTCAGGAATCTCATTGAAATAGGTTCTTACTGTCAATTGTGTAGGTAATTTGGGTTATCCGATTTAATTAATACTTTTTTACAATTGAACTTATTTTATTGAATTTATAACTTGAACTTATTATATCACTAAATTTGTATTGAACTTACACGATAGTTATAAAAACTAAAGATTACCTAATGTCCGATATTCTACTAAAATTTTTCTTGGTCTTCACTCCATTTATTTGAATTTTTTTCCTAAACAAATGTACTTCATAGTTTGCTACAATTTTCTATTACAACAGCTCTCTGATGGTTCAATCCTCCTGTCCCTTTTGCCTTTAGATTAACATTGAAACTTGAAAGTCTGTTGGCTGTAGCCCTGGTAGGCCGATGTGAATTATAATGGGGTTCTGCTCATCCAGAGGACTTTGCTTTTCTAACGGTATGGGCAGATTTCTGCTACGATGAACACAAGCTGAGAAAAGGAGATGAAAAGAATCATGCTTGCCTATTAGTAGTATATACATTATTATCAACTTTCGTAAAAAAAGTAGTAAATTAAGACACTTTAAGTGATGTGTTAATTTGATTTTTACTCTAAAATGTTTTTACTGTAAAATATTTATTCTTCAGCTTTCATTAATGAAACTATAAATGAAATATTACATGGACCAAAAGTAAGAAAATAAGGTCATGACGCGGTATCCTTAAATGTGGGCAAGCCTTTGTTAGAGAACCTTAAATGCTGCGGAGCAGCACAAGTCCTTAGTTTACTTTAAATTTGTATGGCTCTAGCACTTAAAATTGTTCATAAAAGCTTAATACATTCAAGATTCATCAAACTTCAAAAACCTCTATTGACCTATAAGATATTAAATACTTTAAATAAGGTGTTCATCAATGTTACATTTTTGTATGTACCTTATATAATAAAGTATATAAGGTATATTGTACCTTATTTATTTACTCATTGATGGCACTCAGAATGGCCGGCAACCTTTAGATTCAAGGGCGAACCCTATAACCATTCGGCTACCCAGAAAGTTTCAGACTATGAATTAACTGAAAAATTTATCCAGTCTTTTAAGTCAAATGAAAATAATATCGGAATATTTATAATTTTCTAAAAAAGTTTTATCCTGGACTATTAAAGAAATAATCATTATATTATGAGCTACACTTTCAGGTCAATGGTCAAACTAGATAGATCACATTAGACGTTATAAGTGTAACTTCGAAGTGAAGTTTTAATGGACCAATCTCGGTTTAAATATCAAAAAGATGGACAGAGCACTTTTGATTGTAAATTTTACAAAATCACCTAAAATATCTTCGTCGGAGTGGTTCTCAACGACTATTATTGAAAGGGACCTATGAAGTAAAATTGCCATTCTTTAATAGTTTTATTTTTAATTAGCAAGTGTAAAAACTCTTGATCCATATTATTTATGAACAGTGCGTAAGTTTAGGCCTAAATAGGGCACATCATATCTTTTTTGCGTTCATTGCTGGGTATTTATAATTTTACGGGATCAAATTTTATGTCACACCAAAGACTTGATTTTGATGTAGTCTCATACAATTTACTTTTTTGGCTCAAGCAACTCCCCCTATAGTTTTCAACTGTTCTATAATGATTTTAGAATCAATGGATACAGGTCTGTGTGAATTATTAAAAAATTAAATCGGTAAATATAAATCCAAACGTTGATGAACCACAAGCCCTTAAAGTTTGTAATTTCCCCTCTAATTACAGTACCCGGGGGGTCGAGCATTTGCTCGGTAAACTTAAACAATCTTAGTAGTCATAGCAATGTCAGACACAGACTGCATGGTAAGATGCCAAGCCCCAAGGCTTTCTTCTTCCAAAACGAGCTCGTTCGCTTAGCTCGCTCACCTTTCAAGGTCTTTTAATGTAGGACTAAGGGTGCTGCATTCTTGCATGAGTGCCGATAACAACTCTTTTATTTTAATTTTAAACTCCCTAAGACCAGTGTTAAGGATTTTTAGGATTTCAATGCAGATTATAAAGTAATAAGATTTTTCCTAGCATAGAGACCTGTATTTATATTATTTTTATCCCAGAACTAAGTTATTTGCAAAGTTTGAAATAAAATTAAGACGTTTTTAAGATCTGTGTTCAAACATACATACAGTACACACAAATAAAACTTACTCGTTTTAGAGTATAGGATTAAAGTATAGGATAGGATATACCTTACTCGTATTGGAATATAGGATTGGTAAAACATTGGTATAAGGAAATTAATCAATTTTAAATTTTTAAGCTATAAAGATTAAACTGCAGTACACAATCAAGAGCATCTTATTATACAAAGAGGTTATTTTAAACCATAGAGAACACATTGGTTAACTTTCTGCATTAGTAAAGCATAAACAGCAAAATGCATATGATGATGAAAATTTTTTATTAATATCCAAACTATTAAAGATTTCGAAAAGATTCCAAACTAGCTCGATTTCGAACTAAGTGTACAATAGGGTAAAAAAATCTAAAACTATTTCAACATCAAAGTAGTATACCCCAACAAAAAGAGAGACAAATAAAACCATGGGTTAGCCTATATAGGCTTAAATTGAAAAATACGTAAAATTTTTGTATAAATTGTGTTTGTAAAAGGCGTTTTCCAAACTACAATTTTAACCTTCGTTACACAATTGAAAGCCCACCACGTGTGTTTCAATACCAATTCAACTCCAACTGCTGCGACAGCGGTCCGATTGTAAAGTTTGTATCGGCCAACTCGCCTCTGAAAGTTAAAATATCATTCAACCGCTCCAACAGCGATTAGGTAAAACTTAGACAACGAAAATTTATCTACCTACAATTATTTTAAAATATTTCATTTTGTTAAAAATAAAACTCAAGTGAAAGTTGAAAGCCATGGTATGAGTGAATGAGTCCGACAATAGTTTATTTTTTGTATCAACTATGATTATAAAACATCCTTACCAGGCAAATTATTTTTTTATTGCTTCATCTATCATGTCACGTATAAAAATGAGTAGATTTTTTTACGTTCAGAGTTACACTGTGCACATACGGGGTTGCTGGTCCTTACTCATCTAGGACTGAAAAAATAATTTTTTCGGGGGGTAAAAGGTGTTTATTATGTGTGTATGGAATGGATTCTTCATTGATTAAAAACTAATTAGTACACTGAAAAGATAATTTAGTACACTTAAATAAATTATGGATGTCCAGTCAAACTTAAAAACAATTATGAAACCTTATGGACAACCTAGATCGTGTCGTAACATCTTGTCCCAGGTAACAATTTGTCCCAGTAACATTTTGTCCTAAATTCCTCAGATGCCCAACTCTCTACCTGCACCCTAGTAACATTCTGTCCCAAAAATTAAATAGTCTGAAAGGCGAGTGAGCGAAGCGAACGAGCTTGTCTTGGTTTTGAACAAATCTTTTGCTTCTTGTTACTTTAGCGTACTGTCTGTAACTGATTTACAATACAGAATTGTTTAAGTGTTTACCGAGAAAATGCTCGGCCCCCAGGTACTTAATGTTTAAATAAATAACAGTTATGTAAAAGTATAAAACAACTAATCAATTTGTAGAATTGCATTTGAATTTAAAAACAAAAGCTTTAGTAAGAATGATGATAAGGGCTTGTTAACTTAATAATTAGAATCCACGTGTTAAAGATTCAACATGGGTTTCATAATGAGTAACATGGTAGTCTCACAAGCCCGGCTATTTCGCTGTTGTCTTGTGTTCGGACTCTCAAAATACAGCCGGCGGCTGTGAAATGGAACAGATTTCCGGGAGTTTAGCCGTCCCGTGTGTCCACGACCTTTAGCGCTGTTTTGACACACACTACCGAATTATAGGCTATACACGGTTGTCAAGGCGTTAATTTTTGTAACTATCAAATAACACCGTACTTTTAATCTGCGCCCCTCCCAGGCCGGCGCTCCATGCGGCCGCATGCCGCTCGGACTTGATCTGCTCTTACTACCTGAGCTGCGTTCCTCAACCCTTGTTTTCGTTGGGACAAGATGTTACCTCGTTAGCTGATTTAATCAGCTGTAAAAAAAGATTGGGACAAAATGTTACTGGTTTTCCAAGAAACTCGAGTTAGGACAAAATGTTACTGGGACAGAATGTTACCGAACCACATAGATAGCTCCAACTTTTTTTCTGAATCATACAAGTTAAGATTAACACCAAAAGAGAAAAAAAAAACTCCAATGGTATTCTATAGTAACTATGGTTTTTCGGATTAGAATCCATCTTACTAATATTAACACTTCATTACTGTACTAGATTTTCTATGATCTCAGTAACCGTCCCCTATAATTTAAATTAGTTAATCTATTTATAATTTCTAAAACAACACTTAAGGGATCTTAGTTACGTTAGAAATTACTTGCGAATTGAATTAACCCCGACAAGAGCTTTATACATCAAAGAGCTCCAGTGAAGCTAACGTGTACTTGAGGAGGCTTTGTAACTTGATTCCACTGATTGCGTATTTGGAAATCGTTGGATTAGACCTAGATTCAATTTAAATATAAAAAGACTTATATCGTAACTAGTGAAATTTTATTTTATTGAATGTTTGTGGATCTTGTTCCACTCATCACTCTTTCTAGGTTAAGCTTACAAAGAATCAGTAGAGGTGGATTTGTTTAGTGTAGGTATCATTCAATTTTTTATTTCCATTACTTACCCAAAAATAGATGTCAAGTTCATTGTATTTTTCTTTTTTTATCAACCATGTCGGTGGTACCCTTTTCTGCTACTGTATGGATTTTAATGATATTGCAATGTACAGAAAATTTAATAAATTGACAATTCGTTAGTTTTATTGCATTATTATCATTATCGTTCTTGACATTAATTTGATGAAGAGCAATGTTTTTGTCTAACAAGATCAGTACAAGACTGAAACATTATTCTTTTACTTTTCTTCTCGGGAATGTAACGGTCTGCTTTATTTATAGAACACGTCAAATTTGACACTTAACTTATCACAAAGGCAGTGAGTGTCGTACATTTCTCACTTTCATTTTATTGTTTAGTTATTTATTGAATTGTGTAAAATGTTACAAATGTGGATATTACTTTTTATTTTTTTCATGGTTGTAAAAAAGATTTTTTAAATAACTTTATATAGCCAAACTTATGAGTAGCTAAACAATTAATTTAATTGCCTACTTTGTGCCTTTAAATTACGTTGAAAGAATATACCTATTTTTTTTTAAATGGCCATGATCATTAGATATAAAATTTGAAAAAAAATATTTCTTGAATTGGGTCAATACAGCAGAGAAACGGGGTCAAACGGGTCAATACAAGGCCGTTACTTACGGGAAAATATATTTTTCCATTTCTAAAGACTAGTCTAGTATAGAACAGTTTAGACTAGTCTAGTTCTAATGAAAAGTCAGTGATAAAATTTAATGATCAATTTTAAGTTGAGTTTGAAACTAATAGTTCGTAGTTGTTTTTGCTTCCATACGAATTGTGTTTGTTTCAATTATTCAAATCAATAAATTCATGTCTAAATAATGTTTCCGCCATAGAAAATGTTTAACTTTATACCTAACAGAGCCACAACTGCAAGTTGTATAAAGAGAAAATACAACCTTCTATATTTAATACTATTGATGCCACGAATCCGTTGTGACGTTTTTTCTGTGATATGTGAAACAAGTTTAACAATAAAT
>CM061532.1:45106181-45126108 GCA_030545055.2 Neoaliturus tenellus | reverse complement strand
ATTTCAAGTTGCAGACAGATTTGGCGTGTTGGCAACTAAATCTTTGTTTTCCTCTAAGAGTGTCGGTAAAGATCAAAGGATTGCAAAAATAAAAATGTTTCAAAAAGGGTACTGTACTTATGGTTATTCTTTACGTAGTCTATTAGAATGGTTAAAGTCTTGTTGCAGTTGGTGTTGGAGATTTATAATTTATAATAGAATCTTACATTTCTTGTAATATTAATTTATATAATATTATTTTATATGATAATTGAAAATGGAAAATTCCGTGTATGGATAAATAAATAAATAAATAAAATATATATATACATATATATACATACCAAAATTAACAAATAATAGTAGGCTACCTAAATAGTCCTAATAAAACAATTTTCACAGTATTAACTTAGTTTAAGTCGTCTTGGCAGTAAAGATTACTGATATAATTTTCCTTATTTATTATTTCCTGATATAAGTTCCTTAGTACCTACCTAAGTACCTCATAGTTTAGCCTGTTAATAACTTAAACGGTTTCAGTTTCAGAATATTGGTATTCTTCAGACATACACATTCAGCTATTCAGATATACACTTTAGTCCCTCTGCTGAAAAATATATGGAGAACTGCATAGCATTTTTGCAAGAATTAAGGGTGAGTTTATGCTATCTAAGTTAGGTACACCTGCATGGTTTTTATATTATAATTCAAATTATTCGATTTTGAATGTAGTAGATACATTTTTTTAATAGTGTCAGTACAAAATGTGGGTTCAGTCCTAGGGGCGCTACAATGTCTGAAAAGGAGCAAATCATAGTGGTTAAAAGTTGATACATTACATTGACTGGGCAAGTATGAACCCTTCATTGTTAAATGCGTCCTAATAGTTCATTGTTGGAACAAACATATAATACAGGTCTCTGTTTAACCCGTTTAATAAACTGCAGGTTAATCCGGCCATTTTGAAATCCGGCCGGTGGTCTGGTCCCAAGGTGGTTGGATTTGAGGACTTCTACTGTAATGTTTAAAATAACACATCATTGTAAAGTAACAGTAACGGTTATAACAGTTAACAAAATAACAGTTTAGCTCATCCCTACAATTTGGCTAAATTAAATAGGCTATGAATGATTTTTTTTAGACCTTTCTTTTGTGATAGACCTATTTATATTTACTGTACTAACAAAGAAGTTTGTTGTTTATAAGGATGTTCTCGACAAACTGCAGACATTGCATGAACAAACAAAGACAGCTCAAGCCATGGCAAACCCAGCTGATCCGTCCAACAATAGTGGACCACCGGGGATGGTTCCCGGGGACTTGATATCGGCGTCACACTACATTCAGACTTCAGAGGTATAGTACTGACTTTTACTATGGGACCGCCCCTGGATTATTTGCATTTCATGAGAGCTGTGCTATTATGGGTACGGTTTTGAAATTAATAGTTTTTAATACTCATGTTAAATAAATTGTTATTTTTACACACAAATAGATAACTTATATCAAAATAAGAAATGCAAGAAATTACACGACTAAATGTGCAGTTTTTACGAGCACATATATTTCTTAAAACATACCGTTCTAAAAAGTACTTCAGTTTTCTTTATATTTCACTATATGTAACGTACCTGCAATATGTAATTTTAGAAAAGAAAAACAAATAGTGTAGATACAGTTTATTCAAGATTTAAGGTTGATTAGTTATCAACCTACATTGGATATTTCCAAAGTGAACAAACTTGAGACTTGAAAATGGAATACAAATTTTCTCAAGATTTTTAGTTACAGTAGGCCTATATTAAAGAGAAACATTTAATCTCATCTATTTTATTTTTTTATTATTATTTATACATAAGAAATATATGACCCGTATTATTAGTCTACTGTTTAGCCTCACCTTGGGGAGGGTCTGGTAAAATTGAAAACATTTTAAAGCTGCAAAAAAAGGCGTTACGGACTATGAGCAGATCAGATCCAGATGAACACTGCAAACCCCTCTTTATAGAATGGGAAGTCCAAACAGTAATAAACCTGTACATATTTAAAACCCCAAGACTATTTAAAGTTCAGCAATCACAGCTACAATACATGTAAAAAACATAATTCCTTATTGGAACCTCATCGTTTCAGCAAAACTTCCAACAGCCACATTGTAGGGGAGAGGTGGGTATAACCGGGTGGTTGGGTACAAACCGGGTGGTCGTGTTTTGACCTAGTAAGTGCTGGTACCTGGCGATAAATGCCGAAATTAACATGTAGTTGGAGAGGGAAAGTGGCGGACATTGCGCCATTAGTCTCTGAGCAGAACTCTGGGTTTTAAGAGCGTTTCTTTGTTTTTGATATTTCGTTTCCCAATGTTACGGACAGTTTGATCGCCTACTACGGAAAAACTACATGAGTTTAAGTGAAGGTGACTACACTGTTGTGTAGTCTATGTCTTTATCTTTACACTGATATAAGCAATATCTCAAATTAGTTTTAAGCACTCTGAATATGTTAAGTTTTTGTTAGTTACTACCAGTGGGGTGAAACCGGGTATGACGCGCGGGGTAAAACCGGATGGTATTTATACATGTTATATGATCTAAATATTTAAAATTTGATTTTTTGCTCATAAATTAACTGAATATGTTATCTTTGATACTATTTTGACTTAATTGTGTGTACTTAGTAATAAAATTTTAGGCCTATTAAAAATTTTGTTTTTTTTTCTATTTCCCATATACTTAACATGTGTACCCGGTATCACCCCACTAGTGGGGTGAATCCGGATACTTGCACTTTTTTTACAAAAAAAAAAATCGCAGAAAAAAAACTATAAGACTTAACAAGTTTTTAAAAGAAGCAATTCAAAAACAAATAAACACAAGATAAACTGAGACATTATTTAAAATTTTCTGTATAAAAACTTGGCATTTACATGTCACTAAAGATTAGCCACTCGGTTATACCCCACTTTCCCCTAATATCTGCTAAAGTAAAAGTATACCTACAATGTTTTGGTAAGTTATTGTAAAAATAATTCTTTCAAGGTTTTTAAACAAAAATTATATAATTGGTTTTTGGGTCACCCATATTATAGACTGGAAGAATTCTTTAATTTTGAAAATATTCAATTTTAAAGATATATATATATATATATATATATATATATATATATATATATATATATATATATATATATATATATATATTTCATAACAAATATTTTATACTATACATTTTAGAAATTTTTCTTTAAAGCTAAGGCATTTTTACTGTGCAGCCACACTGTAATTATGACATTGTCAATGATTACTTGTATTCTTACGACAATAAAGATTTCTTTATTTACCTATCTATTTATTTATCTGATTTCACTCAACTACTTATTCAATCATTTGTAAAAAGTGATGTTTACAATTTTTTTTTGGGAGTCATAAATGCCTCATTGTAGAAAATATTTTATAGCAGTTGATATTAACCGAAGGTTTTTTTTTTTTTTTTTTTTTTTAGATGTTTGTGTCGGAACAGCTGATTGCTCCACATGATGAACTAGCGAGTTTCATGCCTTCCACTGGTCTGATAAGCAACAATGAATATATTGCCCCTGAAATAGTTATAGAACCCGCAGTAGAAACAGCATGGACCCCTGCAGGGGAGAAGGTCAGTGGAAATAACATATTACATTCAACTAGGCCTAGGTACAATAATTTAAAATAATTTATTTTAGTTTAACCCCTAAAAGTATTTTTCCATAAAAGATGCTGAATACTTTTAATCCCTTTGTTATGTTTTTAAGTGCACATTAGTCTTGATATTCAAAAACCCAGTTATTCCAAAAATCCGTCTAGTCCAAAAACATTTTGCCTAAAGAAATATTGATCTATCCTTTAATTAGAAAAGTGGGCAATCTATCGGATTGTCGTTATCACATAGGATTTACGATATTAGACATGGTTCTGTCATGGCCGCTTTTCTGTCATTTTATCGTTTTTGACAAACTTAATTATCATGTTCAACTGGTATTTTCTTCTATTTAATAATGCAGTTAAATCACTAGCAATCATTTTCTGCGGCACTCTTTGAGCTGTATTTGAGTTTCGGTATCATACACCCTGTTCGAGTAAACTGCAAGATATTGAGTACGGGTAACCTATTCAATATCTTGCATTATTTATGAATTAGACCCTCTTATAAAATCCGCCAAACTGATGAGGGTCCAGTCCCAATTAGTTTGGATTATTGGGACTCAACTGTACTACAATAATCGATAGATTGATCTATGAGGTGCTTGCCTTACTGTGACAACTGGGTTTTTAAGGATAATAGCTTGTTTACTTGGGATTAAAATATCCCATATATTTACAGACCATTAATTATTATTTTTTGCATATAGTGAAATAGAAATTAAGATAGGCCTATGTAGTTAGACTTAATTAACACAATTTCCTTTATGTGGTATCTTTTTATTTCAGGATGATGACCAGGAGGTTGATAAGTCTGACAAACAGTCAGCAGTTGTCAAGGATAGGTTTCAGTGTTCCACTTGCAACAAGGTGCTCAGCTCAAAGAGTAGTCTAAACAGCCACCAAGCGACACATACAGGTAATACCAAGTGAGAGTGTAGTTAAATTAATTGCTCAAAAATAGTGCGATGGAGATTGTAACATCTTTCTCCCCACACGCCCGTGCATGAAATGTTAACATTTTTTTCCTATGGGTACCATGTGTAAGACAGAAAAAGTCATATTTCTTATACATAAGTCACTATTTTACAGCGCGCTGCTGCAGTTATGTTTGTTATTTATATACAGGTTAAAAATATTTTCACTAACTCAAAAAACAAGTCACCTTATAGCGATGAAATATAATCTCGGCTAAATGGACAGCTATAAAGAGGCCAAGGTCAGGTCACTGAGACGATCATCCTTCCGCCGCTTTGAGTTCTCTGTTTTTTTAGTGATTAATTTAGCTTGTTATCTTCACTTTAAATAACTTTTAAAAGGATTTTGACATATTTAGCAATAATAGAATGGAGATGTGTTCACTGCGATCATATAAGTGACATGGCTGACTTTTGGCAAGCAGAACTAACTAAAAAATCATAAAACTAGTAAAGTGTTATTTTCACATAATGTTAAGTAAATAGTCTTCTGTACAAAAATTATTTAATTATCGAATGAATACCAATTAACTAACAAAGTGTCTTACAACTTACAAGTCTGGTGCTCTATTTTGCCATAAAACTGGTATTTCAAGGTGAATACATGCTACCAGCCTGCGTCAACTGATACCTGGTATCCAACTGAGTGTTGACTCTCAACTCAAATCAATTTCTGTAAATTTATTCATGGCCCAGTAGCATTAGCCTATTAGTTTACTGAACTTTCTTTTGACATAATCAACAAAATATATAGTAATTCATATTTTTTTAATTTTGTTAGTTCTTATAAAGTGTAATTGTACTAAATTTTAGCAATGAATAAATCAAAAAAATCATTTCATAAGTGTACTTAATATCGTAAACTCCTGATTTTTTTTTAAACGTAAATCAAATAGACTATTTTTTATTTACAAAATAATTAAATACACAGTACTGTGTATAGTATACTTTTCTGACAATTAATCCTGTTTTCACACTAAATGAGGTTTGATAATTGTGAATGTCACTGTAAACTTGCAACTGTCTAGGACAGAAGTTGTTTTGCTGTGAGCATTGCGGCAAGCTGTTCACGACCAATCTGAACCTCGCAGCTCATGTGACGAGACAACATAACCTCAACACTGAGTCGGCCCACTCTTGCAGTAAGTGTGACACTCTTTACATCCAAAGGAGTATTGTAAAGTAATGAATTAACCCTCCGAGCGTTCAATATAGCACCCCTGGAGCGTTACGCATTTTTTAATGGTTTTGCATACTTTCAAATAAAAATTAATAAAAAATATATTTTATGACCTAGCACTATAACCATTGACTTTGTACACTACGTGAGTAGACTTCTCATAGCATAGGCGTGTGTGAAGCATATTGACGGTGGTGCGATCTCTTGCGGCGTCCATCGAAGTACACGTAACATATGATAGATAAATCAGTATTACCACTCTTCTAATCCAAGGATGAAACATTTTATAACTGAAAGTTATGTTTATGTTCTGGTAAAATGTTTTGGCAGCACTGTAAATTCACCTGAATAATAACAACATCGATGGCAGCAACTCTGGTGCGGTATCCACCGAACTTCCAAATTTTTGCCTCAAACTAAATGCATTGGATGAGAGGTCTATTCACGTTAGTGTACATAGTCAATGCTATAACTCTATATATTATATGAAAGTAGATAAAATGGACTATCTAAAACTACAAAAATCATCACCATTACTCATTGTTACCAAAATTAGGCTATAGGTTAAATACACCCCGTCGCAGCAGACCTGCGTACTCAGCGAATTTCCTAATTAGTAATATTAAATTTGACCAGATAAACCTGTAAACCAAATGTCATCACATGCTCATAAATAGGAAAAAAAAGTCTAGTCTCCTTATGATAAATAGAAGAGTATGCTGTAAGCAGGTATGCTGCCATGGGGAACACTAAAAGTAGGTTATTAGCATAAAATAAATTTATTTCGACCATATAAAGCCATATACTAAGTTTCGTCAATGTCTGTCCATTGCTAAAGAAGTTTGCCTATTCTACATATGATTAACATGGGAAAAGAGTATGCAGGTTTGCTGCCATGAAAAGTATAAAAACCAATATTTTTTACCTTAAATGGATGAATCTCAACTAAATGATGCTAAATACCAAGTTTCATCCAAAAATATTGGTTAATAAGTGAAATATTAACACATCCTTATTCTCCATAAGATTAACATTGGAGCTTCAAAATACAATGTACTGTCTTTAGACTTTTTAATATCTCGGTAACCAATGAAGATAGAGCAAAGCTTCAAAATACTAAATTGTGTGTTTTTTTAAGCTAAATCCAATGGTTAAAACAAAAATTTTAAAATTTAAAAAATTACATATGAAAAATGCAAAAAAACCCATTTTTGGGGTACAGAACCCCCTAAAACTACCCCTTCGGTTAGGTCGATATGTCTGGTTTACGAAATCATCCGAATAAACGTAGGATTACACATCTCTACCAAATTTGGTGTCGATCGGACCATTTTTACGAGAGTTATCGTGTCTAGGGACACATACATATATACATATATATATATATATATACATATATACATACATATATATATATAAAAATTTTAATGACTATTATTTTTGGTCTTTGGGCACCTAAAAACAAAAAAGTAACATGGTCCCGGGCTTAGGTCTTACCATGAGACCTACGGTAATAGCTTATATTCCCTATGGGAAATTCGCCAATATATTCCCTATGGGAAATTCGCCAATATATTCCCTATGGGAAATTCGCCAATATATTCCCTATGGGAAATTCGCCAATATATTCCCTATGGGAAATTCGCCAATATATTCCCTATGGGAAATTCGCCAAAATTAAAAAATTACAAAAAAATATTTTATGTAACTTTGCTCTCCCCAAAAATAATTTTAGAAACACATAATCAAAATTCCAAGATATACATTTTGTTTGGAATTTTATGCAGTTCAAGAAAATATATAATTAATATAGGCTAGTCACATTTGAAAAAAATTTATGTTGAATAAACTAAATAATGTCCTATGGTACTTACCCTAATCCCATAAGAACACATGTAAAATCAAGCTATTAATATTATACTAATTTCTACTCATATTTATGGTTATAAACTCGATAAAACATATTTAATACTTTTAATCATTTATAACCTTAAAACAATTGGTAAAAAAATTATTTCATTGGTTACAAAGTTAGCAGATGGTAACAGTTTTTTCCCAGATGTTTCATTGCATGTTACAAACAACTAATCATTTGAAATGGGTGTTTTTTGATAGCTTAGAACCACCCGGTAATGGTGGTAGCGTTCACGAGTCCGTATTTGTCATTCACTATAAAGTTACGTTACGGTTTCGAAGAGTCGAGAAATCGACTCAAACGCTCATAGGTCGAAAAGCTGGGCCGAAAAATCGACGAATAACGCTCGGTGGGTTAAGGTTAGAATTGAAAGGAAGGCATTGTGTTAAACAAAATAAAATGCCCCTGTCACTAATAGCTACTAGTTAACATCAGTTTTTCTTTCTTCCTGTAGATTTGCTTTTACTTTTGGAAGAATTTCCATAGAATCAACAAAATAATAAAATAGTCATCTTCCCTACGTTACTTTAAACGGTACACTCTTGTTCATCCATCTTACCACATTAAAAATCTGCTTGGTCCAAACTGATTACAGTAGACGTCCGATTATCGGAAGTAATTTGGACAGGATTAAATAACCAACTTGCCTTATTCGGATTAGCGTGACTACTTTTTAGCCATAATTGGTCACAGCAATAAAAACAATGATCCATTGTCTAATCCTTATATAGGGCCTACTTATAGCAACTTCCCAACTACACAGGCGGGCAGGATAAGACACGCCGGAAAACTATTCCTAGCATTAGCCAAAATGTTATTCCTGTAAATCAACTGCTCTACCTAATAACAGTCAGTACACGCACATTACTCGACCTCTAAACAGCCATAAATTTAATATAGTGCACGTGCTACGAATAAAATCAACTTCTTGGTTTGATTTTTTTAATTTGATGAGTTTTATTTTTTTTTTTTATCTCGGTCTGGTTAACCGAGGACTAGCTCGGTTAACCGGACCTCAGATAATCAGGCGTTCACTGTATCTGGGTTTTTTTTTTTTTTTAACTTAAAAAATATTTTTTTTTAGCGCCTTTAAGCTGTTATCCCTTTTGCCCTCAGTACACGGATGTATCTCATTTTGCATCACCAAGCGCTTCTTTATCATCTTTCTCTCAACATAACAGAAGAGGCAGTCCAACTATTTGCTATGTAAATCCAATTTTTTGACATTCAATCAGCGGTCTCCCACATCAGTGTGGATCTCCCACATCAGTGTGGATGAACAAGAGTGTACTGAACCTATCTACATGATACCCTACCTTATCTATGTACATGAAATGATACAGTCATCCAGTCTATTCGGTCAATCAAACCTAAGTTGTTTGGCCTCAGCATCACTAAAAAACGCCTTGCCATCTTTCTGATCCTCTCATCTCACTCAAACAGCTTCTGCTCCCATTATTCTCACCTTTGAGATCTGGTCTTTCCATGAAGCCAAGGACCCCCAAAAAGTCATATACCTATTGATAGACCTGATACCATTTTATATTTGTGTCCTGTCCTCTTCATGGCCCTCCTATGTAAGTCTTCTACTTTTAATTTAAAATAATATTTCAAGTTTTTCTTTTACTTGTTTACTATTAGCACATATTAAGTACACATTAATCAAAATTATTAACATTCAATGATCATTTAAAGAAATAAATGATCACTTTATCTTTGAACAGCTATCCTTCCAAGCCAGGGCCGATTTTATAAATGGGCCCGGTGGGCCCGGGCCCAGGGGCGCAAGGCCCAAGGGGCGCAAGAGCCCAAGGGCTTTCTTAGGTTTGTTGGGAGCGCGACAAAGAAAATATTTTACAATTAATTTATCAAGCAGATTTTGACGTTGACGCCATAACCACGGGGCTTCGTACTCCAAACAGTAATAATGATAAATGTTTTGCGATCAGTATAGGTCGACCTACCCTATACAGCGCGTACTGTACTGTGTAGCACAAAAGTGCGCAAAAGGCGACGTGGCAGGAAAACCAGTCCTCCCGAACGGCGCACCAAAGACTAATCACCACCACGAGTCCATCTCCCCGTGCCGCGCCGCCCCGTCCTCTTCCCCATCCCCCCCCCCAGATACCTACATGCGCGAGCACAGTTTACTTTTACAATAGGTACGCAATCGCATTATTACCATTCGAAAATGAAAACAATAAAAATAATTCTGTCATTTTTTCATTTTGTTGTTATGTTGCGAATGCGCCTCTCAAATCGTCAAATGCCTATGGCATGGGGTTTGCTTATTTGGCGATTCATATTCTAGGAAGTGGGGGGGAGAGGGGAGGAAGGGGGGGCGCAAACATCTCTCGGGCCCATAGCGCGTCACATACAAACCGCGGGCCTGTTCCAAGCTTCCTGGAAATAAAAAGACCAAGTAAATAACAATTTTTGGTACTTAAAAATTAAAATCAAATTGTAGACAAGGGAGTGTGTTAATTCTGAGGTCCTAATCACTCAACGATTAGACGCTGACGGTTCCATGTTGTGTCTCTGTTGTGTTGTGAGCATCCACCGTGTTGCAGAAGAGTGCGGGAAGCTGTTTGTTCGCAAATCGGCTCTGGACACCCACCTCAAGTGTCACCTCGGGGTGAAGCCATTCGCGTGCAGCTACTGCAACAAGACTTTCACCCAGAAAGTCACCCGCGACACCCACCAGCTGACCCACACTCGTAAGTCACAGAACATAGGAAGATCAATATGAATATCTCTAAAAAATCGCAAATATTTCTAAATCTAAATAATGGATTAGAATCTAAATCTATAAATTAGTAAATCTCTTTAATATTTTATTGACTATCCATCTGATTTCAAAAACGTTTTTATCAATTTTAATCCTATAGTTAGTTTCCTGCAGCGGTTTTATGCTTTATATTGTAAACTTAAATATATGTCTCCATCTACAATTTCCGATTTGGGGCATAGCATATGTTTGATCGGAATATTTTCTAAATGTTTAGTTTAGAAAAATCCTTTTATCCTTTTAGGAAAATTATTGCCTTTGCAATTGAATTTTCACCCACTTTCAATTACAGTTTGTTCCATATCAAGTTTTCAGGCTCTCCCTAGATAAGACAAGGCAAACAGAGCAGCAGCCGCTGATAAAATTTAAGCTATGGTAGTCCTATGTTATGAGAATCGGCAGTGTCTAAAAGAGGTCTCCAAAAAGAGGTTTTCCCAAAGCAATTTGTCAGTCTTGGATGGGAAAAAAGGGGTTTTAGACAGGATTTTCAAGGAATGTCCCATACAACCGATTCTGGGGGTAGTTGTCATTTTTCATGGGGCATCTGGCATCTACCAACAGGTTGAGTTTAGATAGGTAGTAGTAAAAAGACCAATGTTGGGACTGTTTTGTATCAAAATGTTTTCAAAATACACCTCTATAACAATATATATATTTTTATACAACAAATAACAAAATCTTGGGTAATAATGATGCAGGCCTTCCGCAGGAACGATGTTGGAGCCTTGGTTTTCAATATTCTCTTAGTAGTTCTGTTTGGCACAGCCCAATGCTAAGTTGTACAATAATTGTGTTTTCCAGGGGATTACAGGTTTTGCTGTGACTCGTGTGGCAGGCGGTTCCCAACCCAAGCAAAGCTCAACTTCCACCACAAGACCCACGGAGAACCCCAGTATACTTGCCAGCTGTGTGATAAGAGGTTTGCCACAAGGTTCGTTGATACTAAACTTGCCTCTCACTTGTAATGAAAAAAGAATTGTAAAACAGTTTCTGTTTAAAATGTGACTTAATTTTGCCTAAGCGATGAAATTTATTCACTAAAGTCGAAGGGTCATTTTAGATAGTCTTTGTAATTTATATCAAACCAATTTTGAATGAATTATGTGAAGTGAATTCATAGTAATTACTTATTTGAAACCCATGTAACATAACTAACAATAATTCAGTACAACAAATTTGTTTCAGGCAGTATCTCAACGCACATTACCGCACACATGATGTGTCCCATCCCCCAGAGACCGCCCACTGCCGCTTGGACACAGTGCCTTCGCAGGTAGATAATCAGAAATTTATTGCTACTTCAGCACCTTACAAAAATATTCAATAATCCCATGTACAATTGTAAATCCTGGATAAATCTCAATATAAGTTAAGCTAAGTCCTGATTTTCTCCAAAGTCACATTTAATAAATTCATCTTTATGATAAAAAGAGTTTGTCTGAAGTATGAAGCCAAGATTACAATCCCTAAAAAAAACTATTTTGTTTAGACGTTTTCTGCTTTTTGCCCTTGATTATGAAATAGTCTTAGTCACCCATTAAATTTATTAGAAGCCAGGATATTGAAAAATATTGAAAAATGTGAAAAGTCAATTTACTGAAATTTACGAGTTAGGTTCAAAATTAAAATGTTCGAAGGACCAGGTAAAATTTACCAGAGATGAATAAATGCCTACAAAACTGTTCATGAAAATAATCAAGAGAAAAGTTTAAACTCACTGACATGAAAATCCTTATGGCGGAGCTGGAAAGGACGCCAAGATGGCCGACTGGACGCCACCACCACCAGGGCACGGGAACTGCTGGGCCATGAAAGTCTCTCCGATTTGGTCCAGGGAATCTTCTTTCTTGCTGCGAATTCGCACGTACGCACAATTAATTAATGATTAGAACTCTCGTACAGTCAATGTTCATATACACGGGAGACCGAGTTGCCCGACGCGCACTTGACACACACTGTAGATTCACTGTAATTTATGTTAGTGAACAGGGACAATAGTTTAAGGAACAAAACAATACTACTTTACAAAATATTAAAATAAATTAAAGTAAGGAGGACACCATGGGCGAGACTAAGGTCACGCTCAAAGATATTACAGCGTGCCTGGAATATAAAAGGCCGAAAAGCACTCGAGACAAGCTTAATGGACTGAGACCACGAGACGAATGTCAGCGTCCTGTGAGGTTAGGGACTGCCGACATGCAAAACGGAACCTAAGTGGTTTATGGGTCATCAGCCAATGAGAGGCCAGGAATCAGTAATTTTCCGTTTCGGAGATGTTCACCAGTTCTCACGGCGATATCGCCATATCTCTGTCTCTCTCTCTCTCTCGCTCTGCCTACCGCCAGTATTTGAAATGACAATTCTGCTTGTCTGTTATAACTTAAAATTACTTAACACAGGAATTTCAAGTACGGTCTTTTAAAGTGCAAGTAATTGTGCCTAAATGGCATAACTACATTTTAAAAACCTTTCAATTAGCAAAGGATTGTCTATTTATGTTAAGTGACAAGAACAGTAGTACCGACCTAATATTACGTTGCTGCATCCGATTCATGTACGTTCTATTAAATCAACCACTTTAACCCGCTTCAAATCAAATCAAATCAGTACTCTATATCAAGCCAAATCAGGATAGGATTTATATTCAATGATTTAGGTAAATTAAACTTAACTCTACCTATGTCAGTTAAGTCAAGTGATGAAAAAGAAGACAATGTGAAGTATCTATTCCTGTAGGTTCTGGAGAACTCGAGTTTTAGCTGTAATCTCTGCGGACGGTCGTTTCCTAGTCAACATCTGCTCTCTCTACATTCCCAGAAGCACAACCCTCTCTCTGCCCGCTACCGCTACTTGGAGAAGCGGAAACTCGCCCCCAGACAGTGAGTGAAATAGTGGTTTACACTTTTATTCACGGGCTACTTCCAGGAAGCTCTTAAAACTCATTTGTTTACAAATATAATGAGTACCCATGTGAAATCAATGTGATATTCCAGTAAATACTTAGGTTGTCTTGAGTAGACATTTGCATTGTCCCGCTTTTCTCATTCTCATTTTATGAATACCTTGAAAATGTTTTTCTCGATTGAGTTACATGTTTAAAATCATTTGGTTCTCCCCAAATGCTGCAATGATGGGGTGAGCTTATAATCGAGTCTACTGATGACTCACTATAAGTGAACACTTTAAAGTTCACTTTAGTAACCAACAATAGTTATGCTGATTTTATGTTCAGTCAGACCACTCCCGAAAAAAATTTATAGGCGGTGTACTGGTAAAAAGTTTATTTAGCTGTCTATAAAAAGTGAATTTCTTGAGTGATAGCCCTAGGAACATTCCAACAAAGACAGTTAAAAAAGTTATTTAAAAAAAAGTAAATCTGATCATTACATGTTAGGATCTTAAGACTTACTAATATAGCGTGTAAAAGGTTCATTAGTACAAAGTTTATAAATGAAGTTGTAGAGAATGTTTAATGTTACACAGCATGCGTTTGGCAGGAAACACAGTTGTGAGCTTTGCGGGAAGGAGTTTCTGCTGAAGACCAGTCTGGCGCACCACCACAAGCAGCAGCACGCGACGGGTCTGAGCGAGCGACAGAGACGGCCGTACTCCTGTCACCTGTGCCACAAGACATTCACACTGCGCGCCAAGGCCCGCCTGCACATGCAGATACACACTCAGGTCTGTCTTAGGTAATCAATGATTGAGAAATGATGAAACTCAGGAGGGGACACTCTGCAATTATCTTCATTATAAGTGCAGTAAATTTTAAATCAACTTTTCCTCTCAGTTCAAGGCTGGGCAACTGAGTGATTTTAGAGCTTGGTTTTGAATCTGAAGATTGCCGGTTCGACAGTGAGGAAAGTTAGAAGCTTTATGATAGTTCAAAACTGGACCCAGCTCCTTTTGGTTAGTGAGCTATTATTGATCCTGACACATGAATCAGCTAAAACTATACCTCATCTGATCCATCACACTCAACGTTTCAAGTGTGCCCGTGTTTCAAGAAATACATTCATGTTTGACTGCATCCTAGTTGAGTCTGGAAACCTTTCTTGGAAACCCCTTTTTTGGAAACCCACCTTACTATGGAAAATAAAAATACACATAGCCTGACCAAAGTTTAGCGAAGACTTGACACATTGACCTGACCTTAAGAGACTTTCCTGACTTTCTTGGAAACCCACCTTACCGTGGAAAGTAAAAATACACATAGCCTAACCAAAGTTTAGCGAAGACTTGACACATTGACCTGACTTTCAGAGACTGTTAATTATTTAATTGGTAGACAATACTCAATGCAAGCAAAATATCTTAGTCTGGGCTCGACACTTATTAAAAATCTTTTTGTTCAATTTTGCTCTTCATACACAATAATAAGATTTCAGAAGGAAACTGTATAAATCTCATCTACCTCACTCAATGTATCCAATAAATAAGAAGTTTTCTTGAACAACAGTAAGTTCAATCTTTCTGAGGGATTTCTTTAACTGCCACCAATCGTTTGTGTTTATGAGAGTTAGTGGCAGAATCATCTTGATCACTCACAAGTTAGTCAAATACTTGTTTTATGAATGAACCCATCTGTTGTATAATTTCCCCTACTCTACATACCACATTTTTTGTAGTTTTTTCTTTTGTCTGCTTCACAGCAAGTGCACCATATGTGCACGGTGTGCGGCCGCCAGTTTTTGCGTAAGGATTCACTGCGCAGACACATAAACCTTCAACACGCGGACACTCGCGCGGACGGGCCACACAGCTGTCAGGTCTGCGGATTGGTCAGTGCAACCGAGGCTGCACACAAGTTCCACGCCAAGACACACGCGACTCACTACAAGTGCGGCCGCTGCCACAAAACTTTCCGCAGCAAACATGCCCTCTCCTTCCATTCGCAGACGCACGATGGCAATTTTAAGTGAGTGACTTACATCTTTTACTCACTTAATTCACTGTATTATTTATATATTTTTAATTGGCAAGGAATACTATATAACATTACTGATATATATTTTTACTTTCTCAAGCTTTGGAGGCACAATTCAAAACACGTATACTTTATCTTATACGATCTACGTGTGTACCAATAGTCTATGTGGACTTTGCAAATTAAAACACAAAGAGGTGCTTATTAAAAAAACCTTTCCAATTTGTTATTATACAGTCAATCTGCCTTTTTATTTGATATATAATTCCCTAATTGTAGTTTTCACAATTTCAATTTCAAGCATTTCCTTGAAATTGAAAGGTCCAGGTATTTTGATACCTGCTTCATAATATTTAAACCAATGGTCTTTCATTATGAAACATGTTAAATTTTTTTATGTTACCAATCGTTATAAAAATGACGTATTAACACATAAAATGTTTTTAAGTCAATCAACTTGAGATTGGATTTAAGATTTTATTTCATTCAGCCTTAAAAATAAATTTGTTTCGAAGTAAGTTTACTTCGATTGGCATCCAGATTGTTACTGCGATCCTGCAATAATTCCAGATCAGAGTCCTGCAACTTACAGAAGTTTTATGGTACCTCGGAAAGTGCTACCATCGTGGTAGTTGCTACTGTTTTAATTACCATGAGTACTTTTTTGTTTCACAAATATTTCACTCCTGTTATTGTGGTAAACCTGACCCCCATAAGACATTAACAGCCTGACGGTCGGTTGAAGGCACCAGTGTACGATATGTGGTAAGCAGTTCGTGCGCAGTTGTCACCTCAAGGGCCATATGACAGCCCACTCCACAGAACGGCCACACAAGTGCGAGAGTTGCGGCAAGACTTTCAAAGATGCCAAACATTACCGGGAGCACGTCAAGCGAGTTCGGCATGACAAACTCAACCCTCCGGCTTCACAGCTGTCAAGCGGTAGGTCACAAGATTTAACTCATCCCGGCCCTACTCACCCTTTTTTTAATATAGGTGTATTAATAATTAATTGTAATGATGGTATTGAAGGCATCATGTACTTGCAATGGTCCACGTGGCGGAAGCCCACATATATCTTAGTGAAAAGATGTACATTAGTTTTGGTTAAAACTTAGGATTAGTGAAACCCTACAAACTTTACCCTCGACAACTTGAAATTCTGCATAACTTGAAACCTCCATTCACACCCATAGTGCACACTGTGTCACGTCCCTTGCTCATCACTATTTGTGACTTTTTTTAGTAGTCAATGTCACATTAAAATTATTGTTCATAAATTTGTTGATATTCGTTGTGAGGTGAGTTACCCGATTCCATCGCTAATTCAGCTGCTTTCCTGAAATACTATCTTAACGAACAATGTAACAATATTCAATCAGTTTTTACATTGAAGTGAGGTTTCATTGCTATATCAACTGCTTTTTCACTGTCTGATCATCATTAAATATTAATCAGGTAAGCGGTGGGAGTATTATTGTATTATTGACTACAAAAACCTCAACAACCTCCAAACTCAAACTCAACATCAAGTCCAGTTTGTTGGGCTCACTGTACAAGAAAAAGTATTTTTGGGAAAATACACAGCAAGTTTTAACTTGAAGCCGGTTGATTAACATGGGTCTGACACTAATTTTTTTGTTTTATAACTAGAATATAGTATATCTTGGGTTTTTCTCAGGTAGCATATTAGTTTTTTCTTTTTATTTTTATCATTCATTAAGATAATCTCCACTTGTAAGTGGTGGTGTATATTTGATAATGTGGTGGTGGTGGTGTATATTTTAAAGGGAATTACATGGCAGGCACCTCAGCAATGTCCTGGCTCCCTCTTGGTCACGTAGACTGCTTCAAGTAAATGTCTAACTTACCTTACTATCTTGAGGCTCCAGCTCCAGGTCCCTTTATTAACTGTTTCCCTCCCGATCAAGCTTTAGGTTCAATTGAAGCTAATAAGAAAAATATATTTACCTATCAACAATAATCATTGACGTCTGCTCAAAACAAAACACAAGAGAAATAATCAAAATTATCTAAATATTTATTTTGCAAGGAGAATACAATATTTAACATATGTGATTTGAATAAAATTAAAATATCAATAAACCAGAGGCTAGAAGAGCTGCTTGAAATTTGGAATGGTTCAAAATCTTGATGATCTTATTTCACTGAAGATTTTCATGAAAGAAATCTTGATAGCAAATGTGAAGGTACGTAGAATTTTTCTGTCACAGTAGGTTACAGCTCGTTCTTGGGGTACAAAATTCTTTTCGGGTATTTTCGTTTTCTGGTAAGGACTATGTTTGGTTATAATATCGTTGTGTCCGGTAAGCGCCTCAGTAAATAGTAGTAGTCCTCTCTTCTGGTTCGTCGGCAATATTGGTGGGGTTTTCGGGTGTCGTAGCAGGGTGAAGATCATGTTAGGTTTCACAAATAATGCACGAATTTTTCAGTACTGGTCAATTTAGACGTCTGATTGGGAACTTCTGAATTTTCATCATGTAGTCAGGATTCCACTGTAGATTTACTATCATAGCCAGCAGCAGAACTTGATCAATAATTTCTATTACATTTAATTTGGATAGCGGTAGAGAAATTCATGTAGGAATTTTTCAGCACTGGTCAATTTAGACGTCGGATCAGGAACTTATGAATTTTCATCATGTAATCAGGATTCCACTTTAGATTTTCTATCATAGCCAGCAGTACTTGATCCAATAATTTATATAACATTAACCCTAGGAGCGGCCAGGCCAAATCGGTGCGTAGTGCGCTAAGCGGCCAGCCGATTTTGGCCATTTTGCAGACGTTTTTTAAAAATAACAGTGTCCAAACTACTCATGATAACCTAGTCATATACATATTAATTTTGTTCGGAAAAAGACGTAGATTATTTATAAAATAAATTGAATAGAATCCCTGTTGGTACGTTTTTCACAAAATGCGAAAAAACAAAATTTTTTTGAAAATTTGAAATATTTTTCAAAAGTAGACGGCTAGAACTTTTACACTGATTTTTATGCAGACAATCTAAGATATACAAAATGTAGGTAATTTATTTCCCTACGTGGAAAATTGTTTAGTTTGTCAGAAATATTTTTTTTACTCCTGATATAAGGGAAAATACAGAAAATGAACAAAATTTACAAAAGTGCCCTGTACATTTGAAAGATAAAAAAAGTAAGGTAATATATAAATATTATAGAATATGTGTAATATTACTAAACTGTACAATATATTTATTGGAAATAATGCGTTTTCATACCATAAAAAAATGTTGTTCTTTACTTTATATGTGTTGAAATTTGTTATTTATATTTCAAAAAACCTAATTTAGTTACTCAAAGCTTTATATAATTTGCATACAACTTGATAATATGATCAACTGTACATATTTTGTAGTACATATCATCCTGAACAAGAAAATATATATATGTATAAGGAAATAGTAACGTATAAGTATAAGGAAATAGTAAAACTGACATAGGTTAGGCTACACACCGGCAATAGACCACAATGGCCAAGCAATACAACTATTTCCGTCTTCTTCCACAGACCACCGGACGTGCCATAGAGGAAGGAATCGCTACTAATATGTATAACTTTTTCCTAAGAACAAAGTTATATGTTTTATACACGCTAAACTCATAATTAATTGTTTTAATACGTGATTTATAAATTGCCGTATTTCCGGCAAATTGGCCAAACTATGCACCGCACATTTTAGCTGATTTCAAAAATTATTTTTCCTATTTTCCGACGTCATATGACAAATGTTTACCACTGTAAATGAAAGAATAAATCGTGTTCTTTTCAATTGTACCAACGGCTTTCTGATTGGTCAAAAAATACAAAAACTAGAATTTTTTAAAAACATATGTTTTTAGACGTTTCGTGATTTTCGAGTCGAAAATTTTTCGCGCGCTAAATTTTGTTCAAATTATAATACGAATTGCGTCGATCAATTACTGCTACAAGGTTCGATTATGTACGAAAATGAAAGTTTGGATGTCCTCTTTAAAATGGTATCAATATTATACGTTTATAGATCGTCTTCAATGTGAAATGAGTGGTTGAAAAAAAAAATGACCTATATTGCCGGAATACGGCAATTGACGATTTTCGCAAAAATGAAATTGCCGGATATCCGGCAATGGCCGCTTCTAGGGTTAATTTCGTTGAACAAATAAATTTTGAGTGTGGTGAATGATGACTGAAAATTTATACTAATAATTTTGTTTATTGTTACCTAAGGTAACAAACAACAATAATAAAAATGTTAAGGGATGTTAAAAGGAGAATACCATTAAGTAACTTAATTTAACTTATTTACTAGACCCATTATTTGTAGATAAAATATTGTTTGAGAGACTTGAGTTTAAAATTGTCTGAAGACTACTTAAAATAATTTACTAAGACAGTTTTTAAATAGTATCAACCAATGGGTGTTTCTAAATTAAACTTAAACTGCTTTTGACATTTTATCC
>CM061532.1:45064412-45106081 GCA_030545055.2 Neoaliturus tenellus | reverse complement strand
AGTAATGAAAATCAAAATTTAAAATTTTTTTTAAAATTAGATGTGAAAAATGCAAAAAATCCACTTTTGGCGTAAAAACCCCCTAACACTACCCTTTCGGGTAGGTCAATATATCTGGTTTACGAACTCATCCAAATAAACGTACGATTACACATCTCTACATATTAAGTTTGGTCTTGATCGGACGGTTTTAACAAGAGTTCTCGTGTCTAGGGACACATACATACATACATTCATACATACATACATATGTATGCATATATAATTTTAATGACTATTATTTTTCGTCAATGGGCACCTCAAAATGAAAAAGTAACATGGTCCCGGGCTTATGTCTTACCATAACACATACGGCAATAGCTTCTTCCCTGTGGGAAATTCGCTGAAATTGCAAATACTTATAAAAATTAATATTTTACAAAATACTCAAAAACGGTTGTTTTTACCGCTAAAAGTGTAATAACCTTTATTATAGATCATGATTAGACCTTTCAAATAAGATGTCAAATGTCAAAAACGGTTAAGGAGTTTCCGAGATATGCGACATTATTGCAATTGGCTGAGCGGCCATATTGATGACGTCACTGCTCGTGACGTCATAATATTTAAGTTTGCCTCCCGGCAGCTTTTTACTCTTTTACATGTGTTTAGTCAATTCCCAAAGTTTGGTGCTGGTATCAGGAAGTGAAAGATCTCTACGTAATATGTCGTTTGTTCCACGCACTAGTAGAAAACACTTCACACTAAGAGTTTGTGAACAGCCATTAAAAACCAACCAAAAACCAACAGAAAAGTTATATATTAGATTATATATTATTATATCAATTATATATTATATATATAACAAAATATTATATATAAAAATTATATAATATATATAAATGTAAATATATATATATTATATATATTTACATATATATTATATTTACATATATATATATAATATATATATAATATGTATATAATATATATTATATTATATACGTATTATATATATAATATAAAGCTTTCGCCTGGGTAGCGTGAGCTCTGTTACAAATACACTGCTGAAATAAGTTTTACTCGCTTGACAGTAATGTGAGAGTATCAGGAAGGCAATTGAATGAACTCAGATCAAGCAATTAAACAGACTTTAATAACACAACTATAACTAAACTAACATGGTGCACAGGTGAAACATATGATTATGCCCTTCAATTGCAGTGAGCGAAATGTATTTACATGAATTAGAGTCCACCCAACTACTGGGGCTAGTTCTTCGTTTACTCAACACTCATGAGGTAAGAGTTCGGTAAATTACTTCGCGCACAACTGGAGCGTCCGATGTGTGAGTGTCACTGAGGATATTTAACTCATAAGTTAATTGACCATTAATTATTTACAGCAATAAAACAAACAATGATATCGTTAAATCAAACTTGGGCTTTTAAGAATTCAATTCCACAAACAAAGTTACTATACGAATTACCCTAAAAATGAAATCATGTCTTAGCCTCTAATATTTACAAATGTTGAAAGGAATAGATTATTTAATACCTTGAACGGCAGTTTTTTGATACAGTTCCTACTTTGGGGTTTTCTTCGTTCTCTAAGCTGGGGTTTTAATTAAATTTATCTATTACTTTATATACAATTATTTATTCTTTAATTTACTCCTTCACTAGCCTACTTATAACTTTATTCTTGATATTTGGTTACTTCATTTATGCTTGCTGTTCGCTTTAGAGATTATTGCCTTTGTTTATTTATTTAACTAAAGGGAATCTAGAAATGCTTCATCAATTATTTAATTTAACCGTTCGGGACCTAATGCTGTGCACCGGACTGAGACTGAGTTGACATACCCCTGGAGTAGACCTTTCTTCCGCCGTCCGTCGGATTCGTGGCCGGTGCGGTGTCGGTCGGTGTGGTCCCTCGGCTGTGCTCCGCCGTTCTCCTTGTGGGTGCGCGGGTGGTCGTCGGTGCGGTGGAGTCCTCGTCCCCGGGCCCCGGAGCTGGTCCGTCTTCCTTCTGTGGGCGGTCCTTGGAGCTGCTTGGCCGTCTTCCTTCTCTGGGACTCCTGGAGCTGCTTGGCCGTCTTCCTTCCTTGGGGGGTCCTTGGAGCTGTTGCGCTGGTCTTGGAGTCGGGTCGTCACTGGTGGCGTTCTATACCGATCCAGTTGGCTTCCTGGCTCCTACTCCGTTCAGGGCCCAGACCAACCCTTTTCCCCTGACTTCTTCTATCCTGTACTCCTTGAAGACTGACTATTTCCTCCGCTCCTAAGTTCCAATTTTTGTCCCCACTACTTTTTGATTTCATCCCCGTTTCCGATTGTCCACGCCTCCCAGCCAATTATCTTTCAATTACCACCTCTTCCTTATTCCCTATTGGCGATTGAATACTTCGTCATCAAGCCGCCATCTTTGCCGCTGATTGCTGATCGGTAAGTCGATTTATATTTCTTGCATGATTATTCTAAGAATTGCTACATGGCGTGAGAACGTGCGTGCCGTCCGTCCTCCCAGCGTTGTACATCTGATCACGGTACATTTTTTGTATCAAGTTGCCGTCTGGTTGGCGCCGGTCTCGGCGGATTGAAGTGAATTTACTGAGATGAATTTTGCATCGAGAATAATATTAGTTACATTTAATTTATATGTTTACAATAAATAGTGGCAAAGTATGGTTGCTGGGAGAGTTCAAGGTCACCTGAGCGATGACGTCATCGAGGTCATTGACCCCACCGATGACGTCATTGATGACGTCATTGATGACGTCATCGGTGGCGTCATTGACCTCGATGACGTCATCGCTCGGGTGACCTATACATATAAATAAATATTAAATAAATAAATAAATAAATCGGGTGAAATATATAAAAAATAGATATTTATTTATATATAAATATATATTATATATATTTATATATATAAATTTATAATATATATGTATATATATTGACGTGCTTTATAACGCACGTCGGCAGGTTTCGCTAGATAGCCGACGAGCGTTATTGCGCACGTCGGCAATTTTAGCACAAACCCCGACGTGCGCATTTGCGCTCGTCGGCAGTAAAAGGGTTAAGTACATATTAGGCAAAATGGTTAACGTTCAATGATCATTTAAAGAAATAAATGATCACTTTATCTTTGAACAGCTATCCTTCCAAGCTTCCTGGAAATAAAAAGACCAAGTAAATAACAATTTTTGGTACTTAAAAATTAAAATCAAATTGTAGACAAGGGAGTGTGTTAATTCTGAGGTCCTAATCACTCAACGATTAGACGCTGACGCTACCATGTTGTGTCTCTGTTGTGTTGTGAGCATCCACCGTGTTGCAGAAGAGTGCGGGAAGCTGTTTGTTCGCAAATCAGCTCTGGACACCCACCTCAAGTGTCACCTCGGGGTGAAGCCGTTCGCGTGCAGCTACTGCAACAAGACTTTCACCCAGAAAGTCACCCGCGACACCCACCAGCTGACCCACACTCGTAAGTCACAAAAATCTCTAATATTTCTAGATCTCTTTACTAATTTATTGATCTGATTTCAAAAATATTTATCAATTTTAATCCTCTAGTTAATATTTTGCAGTGGTTTTATTCTTTACATTGTAATCTTAAGTATTTGTTTCCATCTACACTTTTCGATTTGGGGCATGGCAAATGTTTGATCGGAATATTTTCTAAATGTTTAGTTTTAGAAAAATCCTTTTATCCTTTTAGGAAAATTATTGCCTTTGTAATTGAATTTTCATCCACCTTCAATTACAGTTTGTTCCATGTCAAGTTTTCAGGCTCTCCCTAGATAAGGCAAGGCAAACATAGCAGCAGCCGCTGATAAAATCTAAGAGAAGGCTAAGGTAGTCCTATATTATGAGAATCGTCAATGTGCCTAAAATGTCATTCTCCACAGAGGTTTTCCCAAAGCAATTTGTCAGTCTTGGATGGGAAATAAAGTGGTTTTTGACAGGATTTTCAAGGAAAGTCCCATACAGCCGATTCTGGGGTAGTTGTTATTTTTCATGGGGCATCTGGCATCTAACAACAGGTTGAGGTTAGATAGGTATTAGTAAAAAGACCAATGTTTGGACTGTTTTGTATCAAAATGTTTTCAAAATACCTCTATAACAATATATAATTGTTTATACAACAAGTAACAAAATCTTAGGTAATAATGATGCAGGCCTGCAGCAGGAACAACGTTGAAGCCTTAATTTTCAATATTTTCTTAGGAGTTCTGTTTGCCACAGCCCAATGCTAAGTTGTACAATAATTGTGTTTTCCAGGGGATTACAGGTTTTGCTGTGACTCGTGTGGCAGGCGGTTCCCAACCCAAGCAAAGCTCAACTTCCACCACAAGACCCACGGAGAACCCCAGTACACTTGCCAGCTGTGTGATAAGAGGTTTGCCACAAGGTTCGTTGATACTAAACTTGCCCCTCACTTGTAATGAAAAAGGAATTGTAAAACAATTTGTGTTTAAAATTGTGACTTAATTTTGCCTTAGCGATGAAATTTATTCACTTAAGTCAAAGCGTCATTTTAGATAGTCTTTGTAATTCATATCAAACCAATTTTGAATGAATTAAGTGAAGTAAATTCATAGTAATTAAGTAATCAAAACCTATGTATCATAACTAACAATAATTCAGTACAACAAATTTGTTTCAGGCAGTACCTCAACGCACATTACCGCACACATGATGTGTCCCATCCCCCCGAGACCGCCCACTGCCGCTTGGACACAGTGCCTTCGCAGGTAGATAATCAGAAATTTATTGCTACTTTAGCACCTTACAAAAATATTCAATAATCCCATGTACAATTATAAATCCTGGATATCTAGGTGGAGATAAATACAAGTTAAGTTAAGTACAAGTTAAGTAAGCTAAGTCCTGATTTTCTCCAAAGTCACATTTAATGAATTCATCTTTATGATAAAAGGAGTTTTTCTGAAGTATGAAGCCAAGATTACAATCCCTTAAAGAACTAGTTTTGAAGCTGCTGTCGGCATGTTTTCTGCTTTTTTTCCTTTGATTATGTCTTGGTCACCCCTTCAATTTATTTGAAGCCAGGAATTTCAAGTACGGTCTTTTAAAGTGCAAGTAATAGTACCAAAATGGCATAACTACATTTTAAAAACCTTTTCATTAGCAAAGGCTTGTCTATATTTGTTAAGTGACTAGAATAGTATCACCGACCTAATATTACTTTGCTGCATCCGATTCATGTACGTTCTATTAAATCAACCACTTTAACCGGCTTCAAATCAAATTATTATTCTATATCAAGATCAAGCGAAATCAGGATAGTATTTATATTCGAAGATTTGAGTACCGGTAAATTAAACTTAACTCTACCTATGTCAGTTATGTCAAGTGATGAAAAAGAAGACAATGTGAAGTATCTATTCCTGTAGGTTCTGGAGAACTCGAGTTTTAGCTGTAATCTTTGCGGACGGTCGTTTCCTAGTCAGCATCTGCTCTCACTACATTCCCAGAAGCACAACCCTCTCTCTGCCCGCTACCGCTACTTGGAGAAGCGGAAACTCGCCCCCAGACAGTGAGTGAAATAGTGGTTTACATTTTTATTCACGGGCTACTTCCAGGAAGCTCTTAAGACTCATTTGTTTACAAATATAATGAGTACCCATGTGAAATCAATGGAATATTCCAGTAAATACTTAGGTTGTCTTGAGTAGACATTCTCATTGTCCCGCTTTTCTCATTCTCATTTTATTTACCTTGAAAATGTTTTTCTCGATGGAGTTATATGTTTAAAATAATTTGGTTCTCCCCAAATGCTGCAATGATGGGGTGAGCTTATAATCGAAATATCCACTTTAAAGTTCACTTTAGTAACCAACAATAGTTATGCTGATTTTATGTTCAATCAGACCACTCCCGAAAAAAATTTATAGGCGGTGTACTGGTAAAAAGTTTACTTAGCTGTCTATAAAAAGTGAATTTCTTGAGTGATAGCCCAAGGAACATTTCAACAAAGACAATTTAATAAGTTATTTTTTTAAGTATATCTGATCATATTACATGTTAGGATCTTAAGACTTATTAATGCAGTGTGTAACACACCGTGCGTTTGGCAGGAAACACAGTTGTGAGCTTTGCGGGAAGGAGTTTCTGCTGAAGACCAGTCTGGCGCACCACCACAAGCAGCAGCACGCGACGGGGCTGAGCGAGCGACAGAGACGGCCGTACTCCTGCCAGCTGTGCCACAAGACGTTCACACTGCGCGCCAAGGCCCGCCTGCACATGCAGATACACACTCAGGTCTGTCTTAGGGCAATCAATGATCGGGAAATGCATGAAACTCAGGAGGTGGACACCCTGAAATTATCTTCATTATAAGAGCAGTAAATTTTAAATAAACTTTCATGCGTTATAAGTTATAATAAAGCATGAAAGTGCAGTAAATTTTAAATAACCTTTTCCTATCAGTTCAAGGCTGGGCAACTGACTGATTTTAGAGCTTGGCTTTGAATCTGAAGGAAAGTATTTCAAGTTTGTCCGTGTTTCAAGAAATGCATTCATGTATGACTACATTCTAGTTGAGTCTGGAAACCCACCTTACTATGGAAAATAAAAATACACATAGCCTAACCAAGTACAGCTTTATAGAGTACAGCGAAGACTTGACACATTGGCTTGACTTTCAGAGACTATTAACTATTTAAGTGGTAGACAATACTCAATACAGTGGAAGCCCTCAAATCCGGGCACCTCGGGACCAGACCACCAGCCGGATTTCAAAATGGCCGGATTAACCGGCGGTTTATTAAACGTGTTAAAAAGAGACCTGTGTTATTTATGTGTTACAACAATGAACTTTTAGGATGTATTAAACAATGAAGGGTATCATACTTGCCCAATCAATGTAATGTATCAACTTTTTAACCATGATGATTTAATCCTTCTCAGAAGTTGTAGCACCAAAATGACGATCGGAAACGGACAAAGGAAGGTACTAGGTGACCTGGCCATCAGCGTATATCGGCTCGGTCAGCCCTGTGCGCTTCTGCAATCTTCACCTCAGTACCGGCCTTTTTTCCCCTTTTGACTCCTTTTATTAGAAAATTTTGTTCACTTTGGCTAACGATGATCCTGCGCTTTTAACAGACAATAATGATGGTCTTCATTGTCAATTGAACTGATATATATTTTAGTGATATATAAAGGGAAAAGTTTACTCTTGTCTATTTTTTCCGTGGGAAACGTCCTAGGCTGAATATTTCATTTCCGGAATACCGCAGCCGGATTATCCGGCGGCCGAACCATCCGAGGCCGGACTAGAGGGCTTCTACTGTACAAGCAAAATATCTTAGTCTGGGCTCGACACTTACTAAAAATCTTTTTGTTCAATTTTGCTCCTCATACACAATAATAAAATTTCAGAAGGAAACTGTATGGATCTCATCTACCTCACTCAATGTATGCAATAAATAAGAAGTTTTCTTGAACAACAGTAAGTTTGAGAGATTTCCTTAACTGCCACTAATCGTGTTTATGAGTGTTAGTGGCAGAATCATCTTGATCACTCACAAGTTAGTCAAATATTTGTTTTATGAATGAACCCATCTGTTTTATAATTTCCCCCGGGCTACATACCACATTTAGTGTAGTTTTCGTCTGCTTCACAGCAAGTGCACCATATGTGCACGGTGTGTGGCCGCCAGTTTTTGCGTAAGGATTCACTACGCAGACACATAAACCTGCAACACGCTGACACTCGCGCGGACGGGCCACACAGCTGTCAGGTCTGCGGACTGGTCAGTGCAACCGAGGCTGCACACAAGTTCCACGCCAAGACACACGCGACTCACTACAAGTGCGGCCGCTGCCACAAAACTTTCCGCAGCAAACATGCCCTCTCCTTCCATTCGCAGACGCACGATGGCAATTTTAAGTGAGTGATTTACATCTTTTACTCACTTTGTTCACTATATTATTTATATTTTTTTAATTCACAAGGAATACTATATAATATTACTGATATATATTTTTACTTTCTCAAGCTTTGGAGGCACAATTCAAAACACGTATACTTTATCTTTTACGATCTACGTGTGCATCAATAGTCTATGTGGACTTCGCAAAGTAAAACAAAAAGAGGTGCTTATTAAAAAAAAAAACCTTTCCAATTTGTTATTATACAGTCAACCTGTCTTTTTATTTGATATATAATTCCCTAATTGTAGTTTTCACAATTTCAATTTCAAGCATTTCCTTCACTCTTGTCCAGGTATTTTGATACCTGCTTCATAATATTTACACCAATGGTCTTTCATTACTGAAACATGTTAAATTTTTTTTTATGTTACCAATCGTTATAAAAATGACATGTTTTTAAGTCAATCAACTTGAGATTGGATTTAAGATTTTATTTCATTCAGCCTTAAAAATAAATTTGTATCGAAGCAAGTATTTGATTGGCATCCAGATTGTTACTACGATCCTGCAATAATTACAGAAGTTTTACTTCGGAGAGTGCTACCATCGTGGTAGCTGCTGCTGTTGTAATTACCATGAGTAGTTTTGTGTTTCACAAATATTTCACTCCTATTATTGTGGTAAACCTGACCCCCATAAGGCATTAACAGCCTGACGGTCGGTTGCAGGCACCAGTGTACGATATGTGGTAAGCAGTTTGTGCGCAGCTGTCACCTCAAGGGCCACATGACAGCCCACTCCACAGAACGGCCACACAAGTGCGAGAGTTGCGGCAAGACTTTCAAAGATGCCAAACATTACCGGGAACACGTCAAGCGAGTTCGGCATGACAAACTCAACCCTCCGGCTTCACAGCTGTCAAGCGGTAGGTCACAAGATTTAACTCATTCCGGCCCTACTCACCCTTTTCTTAATATAGGTGTATTGATAATAGTGATGTGTCGGTACCAAAATTTCAAAGTCGTTACCTGTACCGGTTCTTTTAAAGGATCGGTTCTCGGTTCTCGGTACCGGTACCAAATACTCATTTTTTATGAGGTTAATATAATAGGAAATATGAAAAAAATTTGTATATTGAAGTGATATTTCAAAAGAAGTGAGAATTTAGGGATTAAATTAAACAACACATGCAAGTAAAAGAATAAGGATTGAGTGACAATTAAGGAAGGGACAGTGTTGGGGTGTGTGTGGGAAATCATCAAAAGTTTATTTGACTAAAAATGATAACAAATAATAAAATTTTTGTTTTATAATAATTTTTTAATGTACAGTAACATATCTAGGGGTCCACAAGCCAACTTTTAACACTCACACTTAGGGTTGGGCCTGGTAAAAAATCATTACTCTTAGGTCTCACTGGTCCCAGACCAAAAACAAGTTGGGCTGAAAAGTATTTTTTTAATATTTTTTTTATTGTTAATTCTCCAACTACTATCTGTTTTAATTATAAATTTATTTGTTATATTTCATTTTTGAAATATATTTAATGGGTTATAAGTTTTTAATTAAAAATTATATTAAATTATAACAAGATGCTTTTCACATTATAAAACAGTAATTGTATTAAAGAATGATTTACTTAACAACAATGATTTTCTAATTTTGAATGAAACGTCACACAACTTTAGTTGATGATTTGTTTAATTAGTGAGAATTAGACGAATCAAACGAGCCATCTCTTAGCTTTCTATGGGCCATATCATACGAGCGCTACTAACGCCGCGTTGATAGCGTCGCGTTGATAACGCTCCAACCCGGCAATGGGGTTCTTATGGAGCATGTCATACGGACGCTAACAACGCCGGCGAGTCCGCGTTAGCCCGACGCTGAGCGCTGCCAACGCGGACGGACGCGTTAGCAACGCGCGTTAGCAACGCCGGGACCCTGTCATACGAGCGCTAGCGTCAGCGGGACGTATTTGCAACGCGACCACTGGCAGTACCTGAGGGATCCGCTACCAGTGGGCAGTGGCCACATATCAGTGAAATACTTTGCAGTTAATTGCAGTTCAGTCTGTATTATGTTTGATACAGAGAAATTTATTTATTCTGTTGAAAAATTTCCTCCTCTGTATGACGTAAAGTCGAGTGATTATAGCAACCGGCAATTGAAGGCAAAATGCTGGAACGAGGTTGGGGAGGCCATGCACGACAACTGGCATAAACGAAATCGTCTCCGAACTGTCTACAAGCAGGAACTGTCGACAACCTGTCGACAAACGTGAAGAAAGCACAGGATGAGTTCCCCATCGTCTTGGATTCCTCTGATAGTACTCTTTGACTATATCT
This sequence comes from Neoaliturus tenellus, assembly GCA_030545055.2. NCBI lineage: Eukaryota > Metazoa > Arthropoda > Insecta > Hemiptera > Cicadellidae > Neoaliturus > Neoaliturus tenellus. The sequence continues at coordinate 45,095,850 of CM061532.1, read as the reverse complement.
AGTAGGTGCAAATAGCTGTTAAGTGGATGGTGTCCATCTTGGAAATAAAATTAGTGCCACGACGGCAAATGCGTCCGGAAGACGCTACGTATGATGTACCCGGCGTTAGCGTTAGCGTTAGCGGGACGGTATCAACGCGACGCATTTGCCGCCACGTATGATATGCACTTTTTCCGGCGTTAGCGCGACGCTATCAACGCGGCGTTAGTAGCGCTCGTATGATATGGCCCTATGGCAATTGGTTCAAAAAGTAGCAATTGGTACTAGGAGCAAAAAACACCCCTCACGAATAAATTACTGCCGGACGTCGAACAACAGATAAGCTGAACAATAGATCGTCTCTGGCGGCCGGCTCACGGAATGTGCCGGGTTTTTGCGTCGCGTTTTCCTTGTTAGCGAGATCGCCCGCGTAAACAAACAACTATTGTTCAGGGTAAATGCATTTTGTTTAGATAATTGGTTTTAGTTTTAAATTCAGTAAAATAATATTAAAACAAAATAATGAACTATTTTTTTAACCAAAAATCATTGAACCTCGATTATATTTCTATCTATTTGTAAACATTAGACGAAAAATTATCCATAATTTGTTTTTGTTGGACAAATAATTCAGGATATAGGCGATAAGGTAACTGTACTATTATCTTATCAGTCAATTGTGGCGAAACGCGCGTTGGCCCGGCTGCCCCCCCCCCCCCCTCTTCATCTATGCGCCGGACAGAACAATAACTTATTGATAAGATAAGAGATAGGAGTTTTTATCACGTTATTATCAGTCCATCTGGTTGTCTCAAATTACAATCGCATTGTTAATTTCCAAGAAAACTGTGGACGGGCGCGTTTGGTTTCAGTTAATTTTATTGTAAACAGACCGAGGTATCGGTATCGAGGTACCGAGATTTTGACATCGGTTCTCGGTACCGGTACTTTTGCCAAGAACCGGTGGTACCGAGAACCGACTTTAGGTACCGACACATCCCTAATTAATAATTAATTGTAATAATGGTATTGAAGGCATCATGTACTTGCAATGGTCCACGTGGCGGAAGCCCACATATCTCAGTGAAAAGATGTACATTAGTTTGGTTAAAACTTAGGATTAGTAAAACCCTACAAACTTTCCCCTTGACAACTTGAAATTCTGCATAACTTGAAACCTCCATTCACCCCCATAGTGCACACTGTGTCATGTCCCTTGCTCATCACTATTTGTAAATTTTTTTCGTAGTCAATGACACATTAAAATTATGGTTTATAAATTTGTTGATGTTCTTTGTGAGGTGAGTTTCCCGATTCCAACGCTAATTCAGCTGCTTTCCTGAAATACTGTCTTCACGAACAATGTAACAATTTTTAATCAGTTTTTACATTGAAGTGAGGTTTCATTGCTATATCAACTGCTTTTTCACTGTCTGATCATCATTGATAAATATTAATCAAGTAAGCGGCGGGAGTATTATTGACTACAAAAACCTCAGCTACCTCCAAACTCAAAATCAACATCGAGTCCAGTTTGTTGGGCTCATTGTACAAGAAAAAGTATTTTTGGGAAAATACACAGCAAGTTTTAACTTGAAACTGGTTGATAACCATGGGTCTGACATTAAATTTTTTGTTTTATAACTAGAATATAGTATATCTTGGGTTTTTCTCGAGAAACATATTAGTTTTTTATTTTTATTTTTTATCATTCATTAAGATACATCTTCACTTGTAGGTCGTGGTGTATATTTGATAAAGAGTTTAAAGGGAATTACATGTCTGGCACCTCAGCAATGTCCTGGCTCCCTCTTGGTCACGTAGACTGCTTCAAGTAAACGTCTAACTTACCTTACTATCTTGAGGCTCCAGCTCCAGGTCCCTTTATTAACTGTTTCCCTCCCGATCAAGCTTTAGTTCAATTGAAGCAAATAAGAAAAATATATTTACCTATCAACAATAATCATTGACGTCTGCTAAAAACAAAACACAAGAGAAATAATCAAAATTATCTAAATATTTATTTGGGAAGGAGAATACAATATTTAACATTTGTGATTTGAATCAAATTAAAATATCAATCAACCAGAGGCTAGAAGAGCTGCATGAAATTTTGAATGGTTCAAAATCTTGATGATCTGTATTTCACTGAAGATTTTCATGGAAGAAATCTTGATAGCAAATGTGAAGGTACGTAGAATTTTTCTGTCACAGTAGGTTACAGCTCGTTCTTGGGGTACAAAATTCTTTTCGGGTATTTTCGTTTTCTGGTAAGGACTATGTTTGGTTATAATATCGTCGTGTCCGGTAAGCGCCTCAGTAAATAGTAGTAGTCTCTCTTCTGGTTCGTCGCAATATTGGTGGGGTTTTCGGGTGTCGTAGCAGGGTGAAGATCATGTTAGGTTTCATAAATAATGCAGGAATTTTTCAGTACTGGTCAATTTAGACGTCTGATTGGGAACGTCTGAATTTTCATCATGTAGTCAGGATTCCACTGTAGATTTACTATCATAGCCAGCAGTGCTTGATCCAATAATTTCTATAACATTTAATTTGGATAGCGGTATAGAAATTCATGTAGGAATTTTTCAGCACTGGTCAATTTAGACGTCGGATCAGGAACTTCTGAATTTTCATCATGTAATTAGGATTCCACTTTAGATTTTCTATCATAGCCAGCAGTGCTTGATCCAATAATTTCTATAACATTTAATTTCGTTGAACAAATAAATTTTGAGTGTGGTGAATGATGACTGAAAATTTATACTAATAATTTTGTTTATTGTTACTAAGGTAACAAACAACAATAATAAAAATGTTAAGGGATGTTAAAAGGAGAATACTATTAATTACTAGACCCATTATTTGTAGATGAAATATTGTTTGAAAGACTTGAGTTGAAAATTGTCTGAAGACTACTTAAAATAATTTACTAAGACAGTTTTAGCGAATTTCCCTATAGGAAATACGCTATTACGGTAGTAGCCATGGTAAGACCTAAGCCCGGGACCACTTTACTTTTTCATTTTGAGGTCCCCAGAAGCCAAAAACACCATTCGTTCATTTTCATATATATGTATATATATATCTATATATATATCTATATATATATCTATATATATATCTATATATATATGTGTCCGTGGTACTGATAACTTTTGAAGGGGACCTCCGATTTTGATGAAATTTGGTATGGAGGTGTAAGACCAGGTCTATTTTCATGAGTTCGCGAACCAGCATTGTCGGGTTATGGGAACGGGGTTTTATGGGGTTTCAAAGGGGTCAAAAATGGGTTTTTGGCATTTTTGGACCTTAATTTTTAAAATTCATCAATTTTAACTGAAACCATTTAAAAGAGCTTAAAAAAACAAACAATTTGGTATTTTGAATTTTCATCATAACATAACTGGTTACGGGGCAAATCCAAAAATGTGTTTTCCATGTTATTCTTATGGGAAATCAAGAAAACCCTCTATCTTGCTTATTTATTGACATAACTTAATCAAATTTCGTATGTACATTATCTATATAAGGTTTAACTTATACTTGCTTACAAAACCCATATGGCGGCAAACCTACATACTCACCCCCATGGGGTTTATGGGGAAAATAAAAAAATTGCCAGAGTTTGATACAATTTTGTGTTTACATTCACCAATTATTGATAAACTTAGATTTTCTAACAACACCCAATGGCAGAAAACCTACATACTCGATCCTATGGTGTTTTATGGGGAAAGTAAATAATCTGAAATTCCATTGGAAATTCGCTGAGTACGCAGGTCTGCTGCGACGGGGGTATTTAAATAGTATCAACCAATGGGTGTTTCTAAATTAAACTTAAACTGCTTTTGACATTTTATCCTAAGAGTTAAAACAAACATAAAATCTAATACTTATTTTTATTTTAGCGAATTTCCCTATAGGGAATACGCTATTACGGTAGTAGCCATGGTAAGACCTAAGCCCAGGACCACTTTACTTTTTCATTTTGAGGTCCCCAGAAGCCAAAAACACCATTCGTTCATTTTCATATATATGTATATATATACATATCTATATATCTATCTATATATCTATATATCTATGTGTCCGTGGTACTGATAACTTTTGAAGGGGACCTCCGATTTTGATGAAATTTGGTATGGAGGTGTAATATCAGGTCTATTTTCATGAGTTCGCGAACCAGCATTGTCGGGTTATGGGAACAGGGTTTTATGGGGTTTCAAAGGAGTCAAAAATGGGTTTTTTGCATTTTTGGACCTTAATTTTTAAAATTCATCAATTTTAACTGAAACTATTTAAAAGAGCTTAAAAAAACAAACAATTTGGTATTTTGAATTTTTATCATAGCATAACTGGTTACGGGGCAAATCCAAAAATGTGTTTTCCATGTTATTCTTATGGTAAATCAAGAAAACCCTGTATCTTGCTTATTTATTGACGTAACTTAATCAAATTTGGTATGTACATTATCTATATAAGGTTTAACTTATACTTGCTTACAAAACCCATATGGCGGCAAACCTACATACTCACCCCCATGGGGTTTATGGGGAAAATAAAAAATTGCCAGAGTTTGATACAATTTTGTGTTTACATTCACCAATTATTGATTAACTTAGATTTTCTAACAACACCCAATGGCAGAAAACCTACATACTCGATCCTATGGTGTTTTTATGGGGAAAGTAAATAATCTGAAATTCCATTGGAAATTCGCTGAGTATGCAGGTCTGCTGCGACGGGGGTATTTATTTTTATATAATAGCCTGTGCTGCTGAAATTTAAGAATGAATAGATTCCAGGAGTAATGTAAGGTTGGGCTAGTTTAGGTTAGTTTGTTCTACTGACTTGCCTCAAGCATTATAGTTTGTTCGTTTCTTTGATTTGATCGACTCTGGGCTGAGCTTGTTTGCTTCACTCAGACGCCTCAAAGTACATACACGCCCAACATTAGTGCTGAATTCCACTATCAACTTATTTAAACATAATCAATTCAATACATAACACGTTATGAAACAATCATCCGCCTTGTTTTAACAATCAAACAGTGTCCATAAGATAAGTTTTCCATAACACGGCAATTTCAAAAACCAGTGTGGAGGTCCCTGAAATCAAATTTCAATTAAAAGCTAAGCGCTGTCCCGATATTTTAATACTGTAACTTTCCTGAAAAAAATGTCTTTGATACTGAAGGTGTTGCGCCCAGAATAGTGTTTATGCTTATGGCTGTGAATATTTTAATCTCTCATTGGTTAAAGCTGAAATTAACTCAATTGTGTGAGTTTTAAGGTTTGAGTAGATTAGTGCTTCAATGCTGGTAAATTCCTACTAGCCCTTGGCAATTGTATGGAAATGTATTGAACTAATGTTTTACTTCAGTTTTAACCAAAAACAATCAATGACAACATTGACAACACATGATATATCTGTTTGTTTGGTTATTTGCAGCCGATCAGCTCTCAGCCAATCAGATGACAGCCAGTCAGATGGCGGCCAATGAGATGGCTGCGAGTCAGCTGGCCATCCACACCCTGCTGGCGGGGGACGACGCCACGTACGGCCAGACTTACGACCAGTTCCAGGCCTGCGTACAGCTGCAGTAGTGTGTCAGAGGTCTTGGATGTGCCAAGGTTTTCCATTTTGCATTATTTTTATCTCTTTCATCTTACACTGTCTCTTTATAGCTGCTCATTTTCAATCTGCTTGAAATGGTCTTATATATCTATTATATTCTTAGAACAACCTCAAATAAATACAAAGAAATTAGGACAAGAATAAATTTGGGACTTTCAATTAGTTTAAGGATTACAGATACTTTTATACAGTGGACAAGGTAATTAAAAGGGTCTGCATTAATGCAAACAAAGGTTGGGCCTATTTTTAAAGCAAGCTGTTAATTTTTAAAAGTAAAGCTAAGACCACCTTTTCACAGTCCACAACTAGCTAACAGCACCCTTGACACCAAGACAAGTGTTAGATCTGGAATTGTTCATCTAGTCATTACATAACTAGAAATAAATAAATAGTATTGAGGATAAAATTACTAAATGTAAGACCACTGTCCACTATACTTTTTATGTTTTGTAAATAAATGTACTGTAAATAAAATTTGTAAATAAACTTTTTTTCATTATAGACAATCATTTAAATCCTTTTGTTAACTCGTTAGTTAAAAACATACACTATGCCATATTTTACATGCCTAGGCTTACCATTCAATAGAAAGATTCCTGAGGAAAGTAAAGGAAATCATATGACAAGAATGGGAAACTTAGTCAACAAAGGCTTTGATAATTACTTAAGTATTTTATCAAACTCCCTGTAGTTTGTCAACAATGATCGGTCCACATGAAAGTGGCTGAAATAGCGAATTAATTGTGCCTAATAATTGGAAATTACATACTATCCAGAAAACCCTAAATTGTTTTAATTTTTTGAGCACTTGCAAGATTTTTAACTCAAAATTATGTAATTTTTTTATTTGATGTTGAAAAATGTAAAATCCCCCTTTGAAACCACATACATGAAAATCTAATATGGCCTCCTATCTAAATTTAAGCCTGCATCTAGATGTGGTATGTGAATTCAAAATTTGAGATCTCTATCATAAAATGCCAAATCTTTCCATATATCTGCTGGACTGTAAAATCTCTTGTTAAATTTCATCTACTAAGGTTTTATCCACACTTTATAAACCCTGACGCGTCTAAAAAAATGACTCCTAGTAAATCATTTATTTTTAATGTAACAATATTTTTATAAAGTCCGGCAGCAATTAATGGCAAAATTGTGCATTTGATGATAGAGATCTAAGATGTTGAACACAAAGACTACATAATATTGAAAAACTTAACCCTTTGCGCTCGAATGTCGCGGCTGCCGCGACATCCGACTTTGGCGATTCCGGTTGTATGAATAGAATAGAATAGAATATCGTTATTTCCATTAAAAACAGCTGTTATATTAGGAATTGTCAAGACAAGCTTATAGTTATATCAAAATTAATACATTCTCACTCATTTAATATTTTACAGGCATCCAACTAACAATATTTTGAAAAAAAACATTTATAACATGAGAAAAATGTATGATGGTATTTATAAAACATACTTAGCCCAACAAGTCAGACATATCACATGTCATGTATTCCTAAAGGGAATAAAAGGCTTTGTGCTTCAACCAAGATACAATTACTGACTTAAATCTATTGAAAGGTAAATTTTTTATTTTAGGTGGTAGCTTGGTAAATGATTTAATTTGTTGAAATCTATGGCTATTTAATGTCTTACTAAGTCTTAAATTTGGAAGTACTAGATTTTGTTTGGATCTTGTATTGTGTTCATGTATTGATTCATGAGGAATAAAAGCATGAATATTATCTTTTACATGGAGTAAATTTTGAAAAATATAAATACTAACAAGTGTCATTATTTTTAGATTACTAAAAGAATTTCTACATGACTCCTGTGGGGAAAGACCAACCATCTATCTTATTGCTTATTTTTGCCAGATAAAAACCCTCTTTGAAGCACTTGAATTGCCCAAACGCGAACAACATAAGATAGATGAGAATGAGAAAGACCAAAATAGGTCATTAAAAGGACTTCAAAATTTACACAGAATTTCAGTTTATGCAGTAAAAATATTGCTCTTGATAGCTTTTTACATACACTTTCAACATGGCTGTTCCATGATAATTTACTGTCCAGAACAATACCTAACAATTTAACAGGTTCAAGAGTTTCTTTATTTAAATCTAAAATATTTTTTTAAGTGTAAAGGATATATTATTAGTTTTATTTTCATTATATATATATAGTATGGCTAATTTAGCCAGCCACCAGATTTTAAGAATAGGAAAATAAAATCTGCAGTACAGAGCACCTGAGTCAGTATATGTAAAAAGATAAACACTTTATCTTTTTATTTTATTTTATTTATTATTTTTATTTTTTTCATTAATTATGAGTTTGTTTGCTACATACCACTTTTTTGCTTGCTTCAAAGAACCAGATAATTTTCGATTAAGAGCTAAGGAATCAGATCAGAGCAAAGAAGGGTGGTGTCATCTGCGTACAGAACTGACATGGAATTTACATTAGCACTAAAATCATTCATGAAAATTAAAAACAAGAAGGGACCAAGTACAGAGCCTTGAGGTACTCCAGCAACTATGTTTTGATACTTAGACTTATTATTGATAGTTACCATTTGCATCCCGGTTCTCCAGATAACTTTTAATTAAACATAACTCATTTTTCCTTACACCATAATAATCAAGTTTTTTTACTATTTTCATACTATTTTACAAAACTTTTATTGAAAAATATTAATCTTTAAGTAAAAAAAGTGAAATATGTTTTGTATAATCCATAATAGTTATAATTATTTTATTTGTTAAATTAACTTTACCATTCTTGCTCTGTCTTGCAAGGATATTGCGTGAAATCTATTGTACAATCATTTTCAGTTTTTATTTCAAACAATAAAAGTATTTAGAATACATTTTGTGCATTTATTTAAAACCCGGAGGAAACCTCCTTGAGCGAGAGACGGCGTTTTAAATTTTAAGCGACCTCTGGAGGGTTAAAGGATGTCAGCCCGTTGAGAGTCTACAGAAGTGACAAGAAAATAAACAAGCAATACATAAAAATCTGATAACTGTATCCTTGTATAAATCTGAAAATTGTATCCTTGTATTGATATTGTCTATTTTAAGAAGAATAGAGTGGTTTACAGCATCGAAAGCCTTACTTAGATCAATTAGAGAAGCCCCTACAACTAATTTATTCTCCAAACCAATCAGAATCTCTTCAACAATACATTCAATAGCCATATAAGTTGAATGACATGGCCTAAAGCCAAATTGTTTGTCATATAATAAATTATTGACATAAAAATATTTATACAATTGTTTAAATATGCATGATTCAATTATTTTACTAATTATAGGGACTAATGTAGTAGGCCGATAGCTTTCACTCGACTCCTTTTGTCCTTTTTTAAATATTGGAGTTACTTTACAATATTTAAGCAAGTCTGGAAAAACACCTCCAAGTTAACAATAAGTGTGACAGGCAACACAATTACATCTATAATATTCTTGAGGATGAAATTAGATAGGCCATAAACATCCTCACTTTTTGAAGAGCTGAATGCCACCACAGTGTTTTAACTGTTTTAGTATCAATCAATTTAATTTGAGGCCGAAAATGAATTTAAATTATAAGATAAATACTAAATACTAAATTTATGTCGCATTTGAATAGCGCGGCATCGTAGTTAAAGTTTTCTCTCTTGCAGCGCTAGCGGCTCAAGATGACAATGGGAGCGCCTCGACCACCAGCCTCGGTGGATCAGTGGTTTAAGGCGTTACCTTTTTGGCCGGAAGGTAGCACCTGGTGTGGGTTCAAATCCCGTCCGAGGCAACCAGGAGTTGGTGTCAGTGCACAAATGCATATGATATCAGGGTCCTCGGTATAGGCTCCTGGCACAAGCTGCCAGGAGCCCTGAAATCTCCGGTGAGGCAAGCTTATGCTTTTAAAAAAATAGGGAGGACCTGATATTTTATGTATTTCTGCACCGACACCAACACCCATTTTGCTATTTTAGAAAGTCAAATTAAAAGCCTAGCCTTGCGGCACTTTTTGTGTTAATATTTTTACATTTTTTGTACTATAAATCTATAATAAATTCGAGTAGAAAGGGTTAAATTCAGATAGGAGGCCATCTTAACTTTCTCATGTATGGGGTTTACAGGGTTTCAAATGGGGTTTTCCGATCTTTTACCATACAATTTTTTCATTACATCATTTTGAGTTAAATATATTGCAGGAGCTAAAAAAATAAACAATTTAATACTTTCAACTGTTAAATTATCTTAGATTGTTGCAGAGAAATTTCAAAAAGAAAATATAATCTTATCCAATATATTGATATTTCATCCAATGTGATATATTGATCGTATTGATAGATTTTTACATTCGATAGTATTTTAGGCACTATACGAATAATACTATTGACTTAATAAATGTAATGATATACGGTACCTCATCGGATCAAATATCGATATATCGGAACAGATCAGATTTTCTCTATGAATTTTCTCTGGAACAACTCAAGATAATTTAACTGTTGAAAATACTAAATTATTTTTTTTAGCTCTTGCTAGATTTTATAACTCAAAATTATGTAGTTTTGAAATTGAATGGTGAAAAATATGAAAAGCCCATTTAAAATCACGTGAAACCCCATAGATGGAAAATCTAAGATGGACTCCCATCTAAATTTAAGCCTTTGTACATGTGATATGTGTATTCTAAATTTGAGATCTCTGTCATAAAACGCACAATCTTTCTACATATCTGCCGGACTAATCACCCTTGTAAATCATTCTTTAGTGATAAAAATGTTTTAATACAGTAAATTAAAAATTACTATTTTGAAGCTGAGATTGTTAACACCCGTAGAAGAGCTTTCATGTGGCTGTAGTTCTGTTTTCTTCATTAAGGGTTGGGATTGTTCTTAAATAAACTAATAAGGATAAAAAATACAAATTTATAAAAAAACTGTAACAAATTTTATTTTTTCCTCAAAACATACATGTTTCATCACAAACTTTACATGAGAAAATAGACACCAAAAAACTACAAATTTTTAGGTACAGTGGAACCTCGATACATCAAACCTGAAGGGGAATGTAAAAACTTCGTAATCGTAATATCAAGGTCTTCGATATACTGAGGTTCATTATATCAAGGTTATTTTAACAAACTTTGATATATGTTCATGACCAACTCTTAATAAGATTACTTTTCCAATAAGCCTAGCAACTGAGGAATGAATACGGGGTTTACTGCGATTACATAACCAACAATTTTTTATTACACAAAAGACTATAACAGTCCACTGTAACATTATAAGTTGTTTATGAACCCTTTTTTTATCACGAGCTGATCAGGACAAAGACCATAAATGGTGACGCAAAAAACTAAACAAAACTTAAAACACACAAAATTTATTTAAAATATCGATCGGGATTAGAAGTCGTTTGTACCCTATGGTACATGCAGTAACCATAGGGTTGTAAAATTAGTACTCACGAGAATAATGTAGGTAAAGTGCATTTAAACAAAGTGCTTACGGCTACTTAACGGACACTTAGGATAATTAATGGAATAACACTAACACAATAAATTAACTGCAAATGTAGTAAACAAAAACAGCGCTGCGAACACAAAGCCCGGCAAAAGGCAACATCTGTAGTGTGAAAGGTTGCAATGTGAAATAAAAAGGATGAGTTCAATGATTCAATTTATTTTTCTTCTTTTAACTTTGATATGTAGAGGTGGTTCAGTTGTGCATCAGCCCTCCAAAAGTTTGTTATATTGAGGTTATCCTCGCTAATATGTATATATATATATATATATATATATATATATATATATAGGTAGAAATAACATTAGATTGATAGGCAGGTTCAAGGGGAATGAGAAAACTTCGTTACATCGAGGGTTTCGATATATTGAGGTTCGATATATCAAGGTTCCACTGTAATTTCATTATAACATAGTCTAACAGAAAAAGGCAAACTTAACGCTAAACAATGACTTTGGTAAATAAAATAAAAAAAGTGATATATCATCGTAACAAAATATAATTACTAAAATACCAACAAAAAGTGAAAAACAGACAATAGTATAAAAAAATACAAACTTAACCACAAAAAGGAACAAATATATGCCCCAAAGCAGATCAACGCGCGACACTGCGACATTGTCGCAGACAGGAAAAGGGGTCTTAAACGGGTCTGCGGACAGATTAATAAGCTAGAAAACAAAAAAATAGGAACAATGTGATTAAATGTAAACAAGTCGAAAAAATTGTCCGCAGACAAAATTTGCTTACTAAATAAAATCATTTAATCTAAATAATTATTCCAAAGTGAGAGAGCGCATAACATAACAAAACACGCAACTTGACAGCTAACAGCGTGAGCGCGATGTTGTGTGCACTGTCTGCAGCGCGGCTCTGCCCCAACTCAGTCCGCAAGCCACGCCCCTCCGCTATGCTATTGGAGTTTTTATCAACTTTGCCACTAGTCTACTTTGCCTATATGTAAATATCACAAAACAGACGAGTCTTACCTATTTGACACAATCAATTAAATGCCATCATTGTTGTTTTCCTTAATTAGTACTAAAAGCTTACAGTTACTATCTCTTATCTTTCCCAATCAAATCCTCTTTTTCTGGGCCTACCTCTACCTCTTTTACCTTTACCACCTTTCCCTGCCCTTTTATTCTCTATTTCACTTTCTTGCTTCACTTCAATTTCTTCTTTCACTTCATAATCATTAAGATCTTCTCCTTTCCTTTTCATATCTCGCCCCCATCCTTTCGCCCCATTCTCAGCCTCCTCTTCCTGCTGCATTATTCTTTCCATTATTTTATGTCTTTGGCGGGTTTCCATCCCATGCCATCCCCATTCTCTTTCCTTCTTAACTCTTCTTCTGCATCTCTTTTCTGTTCTCTGGAATGCCTCTGCCATCTCTCCTCCTATCACTTGGTTACTGCTCCCTGAAAAAGGTTATTATTTCAATACTAATGTTATTATATAGAAATTTGTATTTTTTATTCTGCACATCAACATAATATAAAAGGGATAAAAAATTTATTCAAAGTTGATTAATTAATTAATTAATTAATTAATTAATAATTAATATAATAATATAATATAATAATTAATAATTAATTAATTAATTAATTAATTATCGTCCATCAAGATGGCTGATAATTAAGACAAGTTAATTTGGTGCTCTCAGTTAAATTAGTTTTTTAGATCAAGTATAATAGTGTTGAGTGATTTGAAGTGCGTCAAACATAACCTAAATGGAACAGTGAGTTGTAGAGAAATTAATAACAAACATTTAAATAGGATTACTCACGGTAAATTTAATTTAATGAAGACTTATATTTCAGCTTTGTTTTTTTGTCTATTCATGAAACCAATTCAAATCATGTTTTATGCTTGAAATTAGTGGAATTAGCGGGAAACTTTGGTACAACTTTTCAATTCATAGTGTCAGATCACCAACTGTCGTCTGCCGTCTGACTTTTTTCTTCACTTTGGGGCAGACCAATTGAGACCAGTGTGACCAACCTTGACTTATAAATTTTTATTGCGCCTTAAATAAACTGTACTATATTGATTTGAGTTTTAATATCATTTAATATTATTCAAATGTTCAATGTTAATGAAACTGTGTTTGCAAAAGTAAGAGGTTACCAACCTTGGCCTGCATATATAACAAAAGTAGAAGGGAAAAAGATTCATGTTAAGTTTTTTGGAACTGAAGAATCTGGCGTTTGTAAAATGGATAACATTTTTAACTATGACACGTACAAAAATACAAAATTACCTGTGAAAATTAAACCTTCAATGGAAATTGCTGTTAAGGAAGCCGAGGAACACCGATCCAAATGTGAAATTGACACTTTCTATTATAATCCAGAGGATGAAAACTCAGATGTTATTTATGAAAAATCAATTATTGATATATCTGAAAGAAACAACCAACTCCAGTATGAAAAAGGTTTGGCTGAAACTTCCTTGCGAGTTGCTGAGGAAGAAAATGGCGAGCTAATGGAAGAAATTCGTAAACTGAAGAAACTAACAGAGAACTTAAAGAATGAAATAGACAAGAGAGATGTAATGATAAGGAAGCTGAAGACTGAACTAAAGGATAGAAAAGACGAATTATTTTATCTGACCCCCAAAACACTGGTCAATACAGGAACTCAGACCAAAATAGAAAAAGATTTAAACTCAGTCACCGATTTTTGGGAGGAAGAATGCTATTTAAAAATGCGAAAGCTGGAAGAACAATTAAGTGAGAAAGAAATTTCCATTATAAAACTTAACGATGTCATTCAAGAGTTGAGATTGGCGAACACGGCGGAACCAGGGTTTTCAACTCCCAAAAACAAGAATAAATATTTCCCCAAAACAATCAGGTCAGCAGAATTTTCTATACCAATTGACAACAGATATGATTTATTATCTGATAGTTCCGATGATGAATTTGAATCAATACTTAGTCAGGTACCTCATTCTTCTACTGCTGCCATTGTAAACCAAAAGTCGTTAAAACCCAAGAAATCAGTTGGAACGGAATCTATAAACAAAAGCAAATCAAGGCCAATATTGAACAAGACGATAAGATATAGGTGTTACAAAAACAAACCTCAGCTGCTCGTAGTATCTGATAGTCACGGGAGAAATATTTCTAACATACTGGAAGAACAACTGGGTACGGATTACAATGTATCCGTCGTGGCTATTTCAGGAGCCAACTTCAATTATCTGGCTGAGAATCTAATGCAACTAACAAAAACGTTTTCCAAGAAGGATCATGCTATATTTATGGCTGGCTGCAATGATACTGAACATCAAGCTCATCCAGTGAATGTGGTCAAGAATTTTAATCTGGAACCCCTAATCAAAGTCTCCTCGAGGACAAACTTGCATGCAGTTAGTATACCGCAGAGATTTGATTACAGCAGATTGAACAAGAAAATTAATATCATGAATAAAACCTTCATTAAGTTTCTTGGACCAACTAATTTGTCCTACATTGACATCACTCAATTCCATAGAAGCTGTTTCACAAGTCATGGTCTTCATCTCAACTATCAAGGTAAACAAAAGCTTGTTGAAGCTATAGTAAACAGTGTTAACTGTGTTGAGAGCAAAAGAAAAAAAGCAGCAAGTGATGTTGGAGAGTGTACAGTAGTGAAACCACAACAGAGTACATCTGATGTAATGTCCCTGAAGGAGTTCCCGCCTCTACCCTTCTTATCTAGCCAAGCATTCCAGCCTACCACACCATCTTTGGCGGAAGAGTTAGAGCATGCTAATGCTAATATCATTACTTGCGTTGAGGCAGATATGAGGGATTACTTTGAGAGGTTGAAAAATGACCCTGAAACTGCTTTTGCTCACACCATTTCCAGGGATATACATCATGACAGGAACATGACAGCGGGTGTGGCTGTCGCTTTCCGTAAGGCTTTTGGCAGACCCCTACCCACTGATTGCCTTAGTGACTTTTTGGCTTGCCAAGAACAAACAAATGGGGCAACAGTTTTTAGTCTTATGACCAAAGCAACCTATGACAGTAAGCCTTCTAATACCGAGTATGACAAAGCTTTTGAAGAGCTGAAAAAAGCTTTTAAAGAGAGAAAACTCGGTAGACTTATCTGCTCACTAATGGGCTGCGTACGAGACCTCATTGATCCACAGCGGTTCGCAGCCAATATAGTCGATTTTCAGAGAAGCACCAATGCTGAAATAGTAGTAGTCACTAATGACCAAAAGACAAGTAAAAGACTTCTATGGAAAGGATTAACTCACACTCAGTTTGTTACCACACTGCGACTGGCCATCAAAAGTTGTCAATCTAAAGAGAATCTACAACCAGTCTCCAGAGGTGGTGTTGATGAGAATTCCTCTTCTGTGGAAGTGCCAACTTCACCTCCAGTGGTGCCTGTCTTCAGTTCACCATCTACGCAGGACCTTCACCAGCCTGGCGGATGCGCAACACTCGTTGATGTCTCTACAGTGGATCCACAGTCTTGCACAAGCCCGAGTATTGATGACCTCACTAGTGTACCTGACAAATTGTATCACCAAAAAAACTCCCCTGTGAAGATGCTGGTATCAGTCACTTAAGGATAGCAAATTTTTGTATAATTTGTTATTCGGATCATTGTTCTTTTTTTGATTGTAGTAAAAAACATAACAAAAAAAGTTTTGTATGGCCTATATGTGAGGAAGCTAGATTAAGTAAAAAATATGCATGGTTAATGCATTTAAATATACAGGGCGGCATTATTGATAAAAAAAATGAACTAGATTTACTTTTGCTGGGGTCTAACATATCTGTACTTAGCTTAAATGAACATTGGCTGAAAAAAGACCAGATTAGTATTTTGAACAGCATTGAAAACTTTACTGTTGCTACTTATTTTTGTATGGAATATACAGAGCATGGTGGATCATGCTTACTTATTAAGAATGATTTAAATTTCATTGAAAGAAATGATCTCTGTGTATTTAGTGAGGAGCTAGTTTTTGAAATATCTTGTATTGAATTAGTTTGTTTAAATGCAATAATTATTTCTATCTATAGAATTCCTTGCCCTTCAAACTTTAAACTTTTTTTAAGTAAATTAGAAAACTTGTTCATTTTACTTCAGAAAGAAATAGGTTCTAAGGACATTTATATTGTAGGTGACTTCAATGTAGATATACTAGATACATGTACTCTTCCACAACAGAGAACTGACTTCTTAAATTTGTTAGATGTTTTTGGTTTATGTATTAATATAGAGTCTCCAACAAGGGTAACAGCTACAAAAAGCTCGTGTATAGATAATATTATAACATTAAAAATTAAATCCCCAGATACAAAAAAGTGCATGAATATTGAAACTGGTCTATCTGACCACAGATCACTATTTATTTCACTACAGAAAAATAATGGTAATGTAAAAAAAATCACACTTCTTTAAAACATAGAGTTTTTTCTCAAAAAAATATCAACAGCTTTATTTCTTCTATCAGCAAAGTGAAGTGGAATACTACTTATAATAATGACCTTTTGCAAAACAGTAGTAAGGGGCCGTCCATAAATTACGTCATCGCTTTTTGGCCATTTTTGGACCCCCCCTCCCTAAAATCATCCTACCATCATAATTTGTCTGATCCCCCCCCCCCCTCGGAAAAATGATGTCATTTTTAACAAACCTCCGTTTTAAGTAAAAATAATGCTTGTTGAACGCTACATGATAAACTAAAAAAATTGACCAATCAAATCTGAATTTACTTTCAGAAGTAAAGCCAAAATGACTTTCTCAATGGAAAAATAAACTATAATACAATGCCTTAAAATAGTCAAATGTATTTTATAGATAATTATTTTACAATAGTTGAGTTGTGTTAGAATTTATCATTGTTTTACTGTTAAAATTTGATTTAAAACATCATATTTAAAATGACGTCATATCAAAGCCGACCCCCCCCCTTGCACATCATTTTACCGTCATTTTCAATCTGGACCCTCCCCCCCTATTTTCAAATGACGTAATTTATGGACGGCCCCTAATTTTTTTGGCTCATTTCAAAGAATTTTCGATGAATGTTTTCCTTACAAACCTATTAAGACTAAAAGTAAATTGATCCACAAAAAATGGGTTACACTGGGCATACAAGTTTCTAGTCAGAAAAAAAGGATGTTAAGTAAATTAGTTAAGAACTCTACTGATATTGACTTTGTTAATTATGTTAAATTATATAAAAAGATTTTTAAGTCTGTCTGTAATCAAGCTAAAAAAAGGTATAATTGCAGTTATATAGATAAGGCAAATAATAAAAGCAAAGCAGCTTGGTCTGTGGTCAAATCTGAGCTTGGTTGTAAACAAGCGGACCATCAATCTTTTCCGGATGTACTTATTGATAATAAGACAGTCTCAGATGGAAAATGTATTGCTGACTCCTTTAACTCAAAATTTGTTGAGGTAGGAAAAGTTTCCACGGATAATTTGTGCAAGAGTACGGCAACAGAATTTGTGGAAATGTCAATCAAATGTAGGCCTAATATTCCGGTTTTCAATTTTAATTTAATCACACCTGAGCAAGTTGTTAGAATAATTAAGTCACTAAGCAATAAGAAAACTGCGGGTTGGGATGGAATTTCAGTGAGCATAATAAAAAAAGTTACGGAGTTTGTTGCTGAGCCATTATCCATACTTGTCAATCAATCTTTTTCGAGTGGTACCTTCCTTGACCATTTAAAGTTTGCTGAGGTAAAGCCATTATTTAAAAAAGGTTCAAAGAAAGATCCGGATAATTATCGACCTGTTTCAGTACTTCCCTCTTTTTCCAAAATTTTTGAAAAAGCTGCCTTCAATCAAATATCTTATTTCCTTGAATCAAATAACTTATTAGCCGATGAACAATTTGGTTTCAGAAAAAATCGAAGTACAACTTCTACAGTGGCTCATTTTGTAAATCAAATTACACAGAGCTTGGATGGGTCACAGAGCACTATTGATGTGTTCTGTGACTTATCCAAAGCTTTTGACAGTGTAAACCATGACATTCTTTTAAGTAAATTACCTTTTTATAATTTTTCAGAAGCTGCTACTTTTTGGTTAAAATCATATTTGACAAACCGCAATCAAAGGACAGTAATAATTAAAGATAACATTAAATATGCTTCTAAATTCGAAAAAATATTAATGGGTGTACCTCAGGGCTCCATATTAGGACCGTTACTTTTTTTAATTTATGTTAATGATTTACCTCACATTGTAAAACCTAGTTTGTTATATGCTGATGACACCACAGCCATAGTTAAATCAAAAAATAGCCATGAACTACAAGTAGTCTTAAATCAAACTTTACAAGATTTGTCAATGTGGTTCAATGTCAATGGCTTAAAAATGAACAAAGTAAAGACACAAGTTGTGAAATTTCAAACTCCACAATGTAGGGATGATGTAGAGGGCATCACAGTCTTTGACAATGAAACAATCAATTATAGCACCACAGCAAAGTTTTTAGGAATTCATGTAGACAGTTTTTTGAATTGGAAAACCCACATCCACCTCACTATTAAAAAACTAAATTCAGTATGTTTTCAGATGATGGTTTTAAGAAATGTCGTTGACTTAAATACTACAGTAGACTCCCTCTTAACCGGCCACCTCGGGACCAGGCCGCGGCCGGATAATGAATTGGGCGGTTAAACCGATGTTCATTTAAGAATGCCAACCCACAATTTTATATGACCTAAATATAATTATTACTTGAAAAAATATCTTAAATACATTACCATAATATATGATTTATAGCTAACATCCACCACCCATGAAATCCACAACAAACCTACACTAATGATAATTATTCGTTTCTTTATTGTGGTCTACTGGATAGTAGGTTCAAACGCATTGACTTCCGGTGGCAGTCACTTCCGTCCAGGACGTTACAGTTTAATTGGTTTGAGAACGTCAATATGAAATAAAGTTGAATTGAATGATACATTAGATAAGAAAAGTACGTTTCCGGCGAAACATGGCCAGTTAAAGCGATGTTGAGATAAAAAATGGCCGGTTAAAAAGATGTTATTTTGTGTCAGGGTAGGCCGGTTAAAGCGGAGACCGGTTAAAAGGTGGCCGGTTAAGAGGGAGTCTACTGTAGACTGATTGTTTACCATGCATTATTTTCATCAATTTTACAATATGGAATAGAGCTTTGGGGCATTACTTCTGAAGCTAAACAACTTTTTAAACTACAAAAAAGAATTCTAAGAATAATGACTTTCAAACCAGCAAAATATTCTTGTAAACAAATTTTTAAAGACCTTAAAATTTTAACTGTCCCTAATTTGTATATTTTAAAGTGCCTATTGTATGTTAAATCAAATTTTGTAAAACTCTTCAGTGAAAATAATCAACACAATTACAATATTAGATTTCAGACTAATTTCCAGTACCCTATCCATAGAATTAATCTCTTTGAAAAGACACCCTCTTATATGGGAAAAAAATTATTCAACAACTTGCCAGTGTGCTATAAATCAATCATCAACTCAGATTCTTTTAAGGAGAAAATTGTTGAATTTTTGCTAATAAAAAACTATTATAGCATAAACGAGTTTTTAGAAGATAAAACATTGATTTGAATTTTATTTTTTTTTAGTTTTAGGCTAGTTATGATTTATTTTATATACCTGACAATGTCACCTGTTTTGTTTGGCTTTGCCAAAAAATTGTAAAATGTAATGTGACAATAAAGATCTTTGACTTTGACTTTGACTTTGATTTAATATTTAATTGCTATTTCATTTGTTGCTCAGTGGACAAGCAGACTTAAAGCAGATTAAAGCAATAAGCATTCTTATCTGCTTCATACCTTTTTGATTTTAAAAAGGGAGCCAGGTGGAAGACAAATTATGAAAAAGATTATATTATACTTATCATTGCCTAAAATAGTCATCTTCAGTGGCGGATCCAAGGGGGGGGCTAAGTGGGCTATAGCCCCCCCCCCCTTGGGGGCCAAGTTGGGGCGCCGCGACGGCTTGGAGCGGGCACTGGCCCGTGTCGGGCGCAGGCCGGGTGATGGGGCGCCGGCAAACCAGCTCACGTTTTACCAATATTTTTCAATGTAAACTACTTTGTGTAAAACGTGTTTTGGTTTCATTTTAAAATGAGAAGTGTCTAATGATCATTGAGTGAAGATAATATGTTTATTAAAGTGTGTATTCTGTTAGCTGAATTATACCAGAAACCTTATGGTCAATTCATAGATTGTACAATTATAAAAGAGAGTTAAAATCACGTTTCACGTTAAAATGTATTACAAGACGTTTGTCCTACATACTAGGGAAAAAAGTAGCAGTTCAAAACCCAACTTAACAACAAAATGGGAAGATATATTTTATGAAAAGTTCTCCTGAAACATTCCATGTATTGTAATTTTTTAAAAGTCTGCTTTGTTTACACAAAATCAAGTGTTTTTTTATATTAACAGTGGGTAAAGATGATCTACTTTGAGGTGCTATGTTAAAATATGATGAAGAAATAATAACAAAATCTGAAAGGAGCAAAACATAAATTCAATCTTTGGACAAACAAGATAATGAAATGATATGATGAAAGCATGAAGTTAACTGACCCTATATTGGGTGCTGAGCATCCGTCATGTGTTTTTCTCATTACCGCTTTTCTATGTTATATTAATAGGCCATCATAGCTCAAAGACTATGATTTCTTTCAACAACATATTCTTCAAACACTGATATGGGTTTAACAAGGAACAAAATGAAGCATTAGCAAATTGATGGCTTGATAGTACAGGATTGTAAAGAGTGCTTTGGATGCGAATAGCCTAATCAAACGGTATTGTTAAATATTATATAAATTAAAATCATATCTTCTGAAAGACCTTCATAGTGAAGAACTGCTGGTATTCCACTAAGGTTTGTGATGTTTTAATTTTTTATGATTAGGGTCTTTTGCCCCTAAGAGCCACTAGTAATAAAATAATCTCATTGAATGATAATTAAATATTAATTCAAAAATATAGTGTGGCAGCAAACAAAGTGTCGGTAGGGTATTCTGTAAGATATACCCAAGATAATTTTTGGGTATTTTACAAATTGTAGAATGATAGGATCGAGAGAGTATAAATTAAATATGTTTGGTCCAAAGGCTAGGGAAAACAGCAATCTGCCCAAAACCTTCGAATAAATGAGAAAGAACAAGGAAAATACACCTTAAAGGGTTCCGATTATACAGTAGGTGTTATGTAGTTTATTTCTAAATCAGCTGATTTATAAATAAACAACGTAACAATAGGAATAAAAAAATTTACTTTGTTACCCTCTATTAACCTAGAATAGTATATTTCACCACTAGTCCGGAAAGTGACCCATTTCTGGGCGAGATAGTGTTTTACGCGCGAGGCGAAGCCGAGCGTGGAAAACACTATCGAGCCTGGAAATGGGCTTTCCGAACGAGTTGTGAACGATACTTTTCATCACGACGCAATTATTAATAAATGTGGAAGTTTTAAAGGAGGATATTTTTTGTAAATTCTTCGCCATTGGACAAAGTAAACATAGCTGGAATTCAAAATTTAATTTGTTTTAAACCCAGCTGATTGTTGCTGTACGGAAAAGTTTGTTTACCTTGGACGGAAAGTAATGTTTACAAACATTACTTTCCGTACAGGTCAGTAAAATCAGCTGACGGTGACAGTTTGGGAAATGACTACTTTCCAAGGTCTCAGCTGTACGGCAAGTTGTCACTTTCGTATACAGAGTGATGAAAAAGAAGTTATTATTAGTTTTATTACGAGAGCTGAAAATTGACAGTCATTTAAGAGTCATCTTCACCTTTGG
Source organism: Neoaliturus tenellus (assembly GCA_030545055.2). Lineage (NCBI taxonomy): Eukaryota > Metazoa > Arthropoda > Insecta > Hemiptera > Cicadellidae > Neoaliturus > Neoaliturus tenellus. The sequence goes on along the minus strand of CM061532.1, from coordinate 45,073,898 downwards.
GCCAGTAGCCCATTGTTGCGCAGTCGGCAATGTTAACTGTACGGCTTTTAATGCAAAACATGGTATTTTATTCCCCTTTTTCGGACGCCGTTTTTCAACCGATTTTATTTAAACTTGGTAAGTGTTCAGTTGAATAGTTATATTAGGCCCGTCATACCTCAAAATTTTTTTAAATTTAACAAATATTACTCTCTGTGACGTTGCAAGGTAAATTAGGGGCCTAATATAACTATTCAACTAAACACTTACCAAGTTTAAAGAAAATCGGTTGAAAAACGGAGTGCAAAACAGGGGAATGAAATACTATGTTTTGCATTAAAAGCTGTATGGTCAACATTGCCGTCTGCGCAACAATGGGCTTTTGGCCCAAAGGTGAAGATGACTCTTAAGGCGGTCCACTTTGAGGTGTGTTAAAATTTTGTGTAACATGCACCAACTGTTTTTATGTTGTCAGGCTAGTCATATTGGGTATAATTTTAAACATATTTTTACCATCTAATGAGATAGCCCTTGTCTATTTACATGACAACAGTTTTCCACAGTCCTGTCCAAAACAAACTAGAAAGTAGAAATCCGGAGTGCTTCTATTTTGATTTCTCTGTTAAATCATATGATTAAAAAAATACACATTACAAAGTGTAGTTGATTGTTTTGACATAGCTCTCTAAAATTTCACATCACTATAGTAAAAAATACAAAGCATGGTATGTCTTCGCTCCTTAAAACAAAGATGCTTAGAACAGAAAAAGTTTCTTAAGAGTCTGCAGTACCTCTTGGTTTTTAGTCCCATAAGAACAATGTTAATTATAGGTGCCTTTGAAACACGTTATCTCAATAATCTTGCATCGGATTTGCATGAAACTTGAATATGTATGGCAGTTCATGTGACGTGGATAAAATTTGTTAATAAACCTCCAAAAATAGGTTTAACATGGTTTAAAAATGGTGTTAATATACATTGATTTTATTCGTTATTTAAGTGGATGATTTATAAAATTAATTTTCTATCATGTAAATGAAAGACACAATGGTAACATTTAAAATGACATCAAGTTTGTAATTTCAGACGAAAAACAAAATCACCGTAATGTTTCAAATTTAACTTTGTTCTTATGAGACAAAATAGCGAATTGGCGTAGGTGCTGCAGACTCTTAGGATAATTGTAGAGGAGTCATGGCTTTTTACACATATTATTACAGATATCTGACTAAAATAGTTATAGAACGTTGAAATTGGGTTGTGAGTGGAAGCCTGTTACAGTTAAAACGTTTAGATCCAAACCAATTGTTATCCCAACTTGCCAGTAATTCTGACTCCTAGTAGTTAAGGGTCAAGATATTCCATGCCTAGTCTAGTCAGTGGGTGTACCTACCTGGAAGTGTATTCATAGACTGAGGGACACTCAAGTTGAGCGGTGCAGAAGTAGAAGGCAGTTGAGCTGTAGAGAGCTGGGCAGTAGACTGAGAAGTAGATGGTGCATAGCATGTTGAGATATTTGGAAGGACAGAAGCGTGCAGAGAAGAAGAAGACTGATGAGGAGTAGGGAACTGAGAATGAAAAGTGGTGGAAAGCTGACCCATAGAGAAGTGGAGAGAAGTATATTGTTGATGAGCAATGGAAAGCTGGGATGAATTTGAGGTCAGATGAGAAATACAGGATTGAGAAGTAAAGGGCTGATTGGCAGCCGAAGTCTGTTGTGAAGTGGAAGGCAACTGAGCAATAGATAGCATGAGAGGAGCAGTGACATGAGGGTCAGCGATGAGCTGGGGGAGGGGGAGGGGAACGGACAGTTGCTCATTCTGCTGCTCAAGTGTTTCAAGGCGTTGACTCAGTGCGATAACACTGGCTTCCAGTTGCTGGTTCCTCTCCATTACCTGGTGCATTGCCGATAGACGATCAGCAGCTATAACAATGATTTTCATTGTTAATTTAAACTAGTTTAACTATTATGGAGATGATGATTCATATTATGTTAATCTGCTTCCCTCAAAATTTCCATTTAACAAAAAGAGGAGGTAAATGTAAAATTTAAATTAGTAACATTTTTAAATATTAACTAAGTACCTTCGCATCATTAATATACAGCGATGTGTGTAGTTGTATCCACTTACCATCATCCAATCTGTGCTCTCAACCATTCATTCATATTCACCTAGATAACATACTGTCAAGAGGGGTATCTGACCATGAATAATATGGTTAAAAATAGCAGATTTTTCTGTGTTATACTTTGGAGTAAAAAAACATTTTACAAACATTAAAAAAAAATTAAACAAAAACGCAGGCAAAACAGGCACTAAATTTCACTTGATCAAACAGATCAAGGCCTAGATCAAACCGTTCGATACAGCATTATCAAGTTTTAATACAGTATGGTAAAATAGATACAGATTCCTATATGTATATTTAGGAATATTGATAAAAAATTTTTAATCTTAATGCATAAAAAATATTTATTAAAATTTTAATATGCATTAAACTTTTTTTAATGCTGGTAACATTGACCCCCAATGTTTTTTGTTCTCGGGTAACTCTGACCCCTCTAAATAATGCATATTTAGGCCCACTAACTATCCATATTTTAATTGAAAATGTTTTGTATAGGTAGTTTTTCTTACATATAAATCTATACTTATTTAGTACACTAAGGGTTTTTTTGTTAAGCGAACTCCTCCAGCAATTTTCAACCAATTTCCAAGATTCTGTTGTCGTTGGATAGGGGCTTATTTGTAGTTGTTTCCGCCAAAAAATTATCAGAATCGGACTTAAAATAAAGGCACTATTTTATTATTTAAATTTGGCTTGGGTTTAGTTTTTAAACATCTGTTAATGTACAGCTGTAAATAAGTATATTTTTTAGTGTATTTTTTGCAATAAGTTGCTGATAATCTCAATATTGGATTGGTGGGGTGTAATTGATTTAAAACACAATGTATTTATTTTAGTAGTTACATGGTATAGTCCAGATTAAATTGCTTGATTTCGATCAACTTGTTTAATAGTAATATAATATGCCTACTAACTTAATGCAAAAAAACAAATTTTTCGCTACCAGTACGCCTACATATCATATTGTAATATTGTCATATTGTTCAAAAGGCTGCAAAATGATATCAGTATATTAAAGTTATGGGGCTTTATTATGTTGACATTATAAAGACAACTTTTCTTCCTAAAGAACATTATGTATTTTCTGCTCCATTTGTTTATGCAATTGTAAGTGCTTCCTGCAACTTTGGAATTCGACTGTCGTAAAATCTAAGTAAGGGTAAGTAGTTTTTAATATTTTGCGTAATGTAGGTCTAAAAAACTAACGTTTTTATTCTTAATTCCATGAGGCTTGAGTTTTTATTTCTTCAATAAAGTTTTCTAATACTTTAAAATTTAATCGGATAACGTTGTGCTAAGTTTTTCTACCTTTTTTTTATCATAGTAAATTTTTAATTGGTCTTGAGTAACATTGAACCTTTTGTCAAAGATATACTATTTTGTATTAAAATTGACCCTAGAGCTCGTAAAACCTATGATATATCATAAAATATGTGGGGGGTCAATGTAATCCTAACATACAGGGTAACATTGACCCTTTTTATTATTTTTTTATGACTAAACTATGATTACTAAAAATTAAATAAAAAATGCATGAAAGATGTTTAAATAGTGCTCATGTATTATTGAAAAATATCTGATGCAGATAAATTCTCATAAACAAAAGTTATTATAAAAATTAAAAAAAAAAACATTAAAAAGGGTCAATTTAACCCAGCTTGATGGTAGACATCTTAAATTATGACAGTGGTTAAGTCATTACTAGTTAAGGATGGCTGTTTATGTTTTCACTTTAATTGTGAAGTAAAGATACTTTGATCTAAATTTATCATAATTGCTTTGGTAAACTTCAAAATACAGGGTGGGGCAGCATAATTTCCTTTTTTATAATGTGCACCATTCGGTAGATGGCGTAGCCGAGTCCTGGTAGTGGTCTCGTTCGAGGGGCGGGGCTATGAAATTTTCCGAGGCACAGCTCAGTCCTTATTATGCGCTGGAACAGTGAGGAGCGTGCGTTTGCCGTTGACGCCTACTTTTCAAGCGGATGTTCTGTGATCGCAACCCAGCGTGCCTTTCGTAATTGCTTTAATTTAGCCCCTTGTCCCCTGTTCCAGACCGGAAATCTTTTGTTTTGTGGGTCACTACTTTTTAGACAAACTGCAATTGCGACAAAACAAAGAACTGGAGTCCAACAGCCCATTAGATCACCTGAGGACATTGAGGCAGTCAGAGCTTTCATGTTGTGATCCCCACGGCGTTCTGCACATAAACATGGGTCTGCCCTAGGACTTTCCAATCATTCTGTGAGGAGAATTCTGCATGAAGACCTACATTTACATCCATCTAAGATGGCGATTGTGCCGGAACTGTCAGAACGTGACTACCTTTCTAGCAGGAACGCATGTGAGGCTCTTATGGATGCCGTTCCTAAAAACGCTTTTTTTGTGATGGAGCGCATTTCTATTTGTGTGGATCCTTTATCAAACAAAACATGCGCTACTGGGCTGACACCAATCCTCGAGGATTGCATGAAAGGCCTTTGCATTCACCTAAAGTCAAATTGTGGAGTGCAATTTCCTCAGCAGAAAATTATTGGTCCTTGGTTCTTTGAAGCAAATGAAGTGACAGTGAATTTAGGCCGGTATGTAAACATGTTACAGGAATTGTTTTTCCCACGGTTAAATGATTTTGACTTGGTGGACATTTGGTTTCAATATGATGGTGCTACGGCACACACCGCAAGAGCATCGATGGCTGTTTTGAGGGAACAATTCCCAGGACACCTAATGTCAATCAGGGGGGATTTGCACTGGCCAGCCAGTTCTCCAGATTTGTCTCCTTGTAATTTTTTCTTTGGGGTTTTTTGAAATCCCATGTTTTTTTTTTTTTTTTTAACCGCCCAAAGACCCTACAAGATCTAAAAAACCACATCCAGGAAGAAATTGCCAACATAACGCCTGCTATGTTTGAAAGAGTACTGAAAAATACCAGAAATCGGTATACTCAATGTATTGATGATGGGGGACATCATCTACCAGATTTGATCGTCGAAACAATGTGAAACAAAACTTTAGGTATGTACCCACAACCCACATTGTAAAACCCAAATACAAATTTTCTGATTCATACAATGTGTTTAATTAAATAAAAAAAAAAGGAATTTATGCTGCCCCACCCTACTATCTCACACTTGACTCTCATTGACAAAAAATGTATCTAGAAAATTAGTCATTAAAAACAGAATAGCAATGAATTAAACTTAGAAATAGTTCTGTAGTGGATTAAAACAGTAGTTATCAAATTGTAGGTAGTAGGTTTACCGTCTCCCAAATGTAGTTGGCCCAGGCCCGATGGGGAGATTTTTCCTAGTGCCTGCCAATAAACATCGTTCAGGTTATGATGAAATAGCAAAAAGTCTTCCCACGTCTGCAATCTTGCATCTTGGTTGACCATGCAGTTTGTTTGACACAACTCTCCCTATAAGAGGAGCCAACAAATAAATATTGAACATTAAATTTATCCTTATTATAATTTAAGTATGGAGACTAAATGCACATTGAAATAATGTAAGTTATTTTTAAAGTTAAGATAAATATAAATAAGAAGCCTTCCTAGATTACTTCATCCAAAAAGCTTGATTTGGTATGATTATTTCTAGCCTTTTAGGACTTCATGGTTTTATTTTTTATACATTTACTTCCATGTGATAAACAAAAGTCTACTACACAGTCCTAAGAACTGTTTTATTCATAAACTAATCTTTTTTATTTTGAACAAGGCCCATCCCATACAGGAGACAAACAAGAGATTGTTTAGTGTGACTTTGTAGTGCTGTTTCAGATATGTGAGATGCTATGCCAAAAACATGATAAAGTCATTCATGTAGACAGTGCAATTGAATTATATGCGGGTGCATATATTCAAGAGACTGGGTAGTCTCTGTGCACTTTTGCAATGTGACAATATAGCACAAATACAAAGCCCCACAATCACGAATGTGAGACCGCAAGAATAATTCTGCAATAGCTCTGCTAAGCACAAAATTCGACCAATCATACAGAACTGATCAACAGCCCGAGGAGAGAATGACTTGATTGAAATATCATTGCAACAAATATCCAACTATTTTTATTTTTTTTTTTTTTTTTTTTTTTTTTTTATTGGGCACTAGGTGTGTTGCGTAGTGTGCTAGAGTCAAAGTTAACTTCTAATCTTAATCATTTTACCTTACAAGTCTGCAGTAACCTCCATCCCGGATATTATTCCCGCCCGCAAGACTAATGTTAAATTTGAAACGTCCACTACGCCTTTAATATTAGTCAAAAAAGATTCATCTTTAATTCTTTTAAAATAAATTTTAATATCTAGGGACTATGAAATAAGTCACTCAGTTAAAGAGTGATTTATGAGATTAAACTAATGAAAAAACATGTCCATTTAAAAAAAAATCTTGAGAATACTTTGTTGTTTATTGAACAAGCAATCAATGATATACAACTTTTGATTTCATAGTCCCATAGGTATTAAAGTTTCCTTTAAAACGTCTAAAATATAAATCTTTTGTAACCAGTGTTAAAGGCGGAGCGGATGTTTCAAATTTAACATTAGCCTTATAGGAATAAAAATCCAGATGGCGAGTACTGCAGACTCTTAAGAAGTTTATACCTTTCCCTCTAGAAAACTTTATTATTGAAAAATAACCTAGTTTCCTCCTGATTTTTTTGTTTTTATCCTAAAATGTGATAATTTTGCTAAAGGGTTTTGATAAACTCGTTTCTGCCGCCATGCCCCAAGCAACCACCAGTGAAGTTTTGCTACAGTGTTGAAAATGCAGTTTCAGTGATAATGATTATGGCCAAAGATGTACACTTTTGGTTCTTATAGAAATGAAGCCATCAATTCAGGAGTATACATCATTCGGCGCACCGAAACTGCGATACAAATTTTAATCCTCAAATGGGTTCAATAATCCCACAACCAAAACTGCGATCCTCGCCTAGCAGGTAGCGGAGGGTTCAGCGGTGTAATGGCTCTGGAATGTTCCACCGTCATGGCACTCATGTCACTTTTGAAGAATAAACTGGGACTTTAAAGTTGTAGGCTACAGTGTTGTATTTTGCGCATACAACCACCCTCAACCTGTTAATTTACTTTTATTTCTTCAAAAATTATGTAATAAAACTTACTAATTTTGTAAAACCTTCTTTAATGTATAATTTACTAAATATTAAATTTAAGCTTTTGCGATTTAGCTAACTTTTGTTTGGCTCATTTTTACCACTTTCTCGTAACTTATAACCTAACGCATAGGGTCTACTATTTTGAAGCTGTTGTTAAGAAAAAAATGTGGAAGTTATAATAAATCTATATCTATAAAAGAGGAAGTATGTATATATATATATATATATGTTTGTTGCCTATAGACTCCGAAACCGCTCAACAGATTGTAATAAAACTTTCAGGCATTATCAAGCATTATTCGAGGATGGTTTGAGTGAAGTTTGGTGCAAATCTGTCCAAAGAGCTCTGACCCAGGGGGCATACAATGGTGCAGTGTCAGGTTTTAGAAATTTAGTGTTTACAAAATGAACTGATGTAATTAAAAAATTTGAAAGTTTCATTCAAGCAGATGCTTATAATCATAGAAGTAACCAGGTGTGAGTTATAATGTTTGTGTTGTCTTTATGGCTCCGCCCTACGGAAGCTCACAATTACACTTAAAAGCTTACAGGTGGTGAAATTTGACATGGACGATTCTCTTTGTCCATAGGTGCACCAATGGTCCATTGGTTTTGAAAATAGTCCATAGTTTTTTAAGCACTTTAGGGCTCCACCCCATTGGACTTCAAAATTACTTTAGGGCCACCGGGGTTGAAATTTGATGGACGATTCTCTTTTTACCCATAGGTCACACTAAGAAACCATTTTGCAAATATAGTTTTTTAAGCACTTTAGGGCTCGCCTCACTGGACATTGAAATTACTTTAGGACCTCCGGAGCTGAAATTTGACATGGACGATTCTCTTTGCTCATAGGTACCTACTCACTAGGAAACGGTTTTGCAAATATAGTTTTTTAAGTTCTTTAGGGCTCCACCCCACTGGACTTCAAAATTACTTTAGGGCCACCGGGGTTGAAATTTGATGGACGATGTTTTTTCCCCATAGGTACTCGCTAAGAAACGATTTTGCAAATATAGTTTTTTAAGTTCTTTAGGGCTCCACCCAGCTGGACTTCAAAATTACTTTAGGGCCACCGGGGTTGAAATTTGATGGACGATTCTCTTTTTACCCATAGGTCACACTAAGAAACTATTTTGCAAATATAGTTTTTTAAGCACTTTAGGGCTCCGCCTCACTGGACATTGAAATTACTTTAGGACCTCCGGAGCTGAAATTTGACATGGACGATTCTCTTTGCTCATAGGTACCACCTACTCACTAGGAAACGGTTTTGCAAATATAGTTTTTTAAGTTCTTTAGGGCTCCACCCCGCTGGACTTCAAAATTACTTTAGGGCCACCGGGGTTGAAATTTGATGGACGATTCTCTTTTTACCCATAGGTCACACTAAGAAACAATTTGCAAATATAGTTTTTTAAGCACTTTAGGGCTCCGCCTCACTGGACATTGAAATTACTTTAGGACCTCCGGAGCTGAAATTTGACATGGACGATTCTCTTTGCTCATAGGTACCTACTCACTAGGAAACGGTTTTGCAAATATAGTTTTTTAAGTTCTTTAGGGCTCCACCCCGCTGGACTTCAAAATTACTTTAGGGCCACCGGGGTTGAAATTTGATGGACAATTCTCTTTTTACCCATAGGTCACACTAAGAAACCATTTTGCACATATAGTTTTTTAAGCACTTTAGGGCTCCGCCTCACTGGACATTGAAATTACTTTAGGACCTCTGGAGCTGAAATTTGACATGGACGATTCTCTTTGCTCATAGTTACCTACTCACTAGGAAACGGTTTTGCAAATATAGTTTTTTAAGTTCTTTAGGGCTCCACCCCACTGGACTTCAAAATTACTTTAGGGCCACCGGGGTTGAAATTTGATGGACGATGTTTTTTCCCCATAGGTACTCGCTAAGAAACGATTTTGCAAATATAGTTTTTTAAGTTCTTTAGGGCTCCACCCCGCTGGACTTCAAAATTACTTTAGGGCCACCGGGGTTTGTAATTTGATGGACGATGTTTTTTCCCCATAGGTACTCGCTAAGAAACGATTTTGCAAATATAGTTTTTTAAGCACTTTAGGGCTCCGCCCCACTGGACATTGAAAATTACTTTAGGGCCGCCGGGGTAGAAATTTGACATGGACGATGTTTTACACATATCGTTTTTAAGCACTTTAGGGCTCCGCCCCACTGGACTTTAAAATTACTTTAGGGCCACCGGGGTTGAAATTTGATGTACGATTCTTTTTGTT